>BSBK01009587.1:0-157500 GCA_027943335.1 Chamaecyparis obtusa | reverse complement strand
ACTAATGCATGCATGTTTTAAAAATAAGATGACTAATGCATGAGTGTTTTAAATATAAAATGACTAATGCATGAGTGTTTTAATTATAAAATGACTAATGCAAGTGCATAAAGTAAAATCTTAAGAAGGGAGTAAAGTTAATTTAATTAACATAATGAAATTAATACTTTACTCTAACAGGGGATCAATAGTTTTCCTGGCATGCTCCGTGGGAAAAAAACTTTAATAGTTGGAGATTTGGTGTGTTCATTATTTTCAGCCTTCAAGATGCATGTTTCAAGAATCTAATGACTCTGTTGGAGCTCAAAATTCTAGAATATATTTTGAGTCCATATTTTCAAAATCTCTCTAAGTATGAGATTAGTGCCCTGAAAATCTTTAAGAGAGGCCGAGTTTGAGTACATGGATAAAAGGGCCTGTTGATTTTTGTGAAAAATCACTTGGGTGAGGTGTTCATCACCTTTTATTTGACATAAGCAATGGGTCCTAGCTCTTAAATTTCAGTTATGATATGATTCAGAAGTGGCCATTTAGAGATGTTCGGCCAAATCTGCATTATGTGTTTCTAGAATTTCACAAAGTGGCTCACTTTGGAAGTTTGCATTTTATGGCCAGTTGATATTCATAGCATGGGAGTTGTTTCACTGTGTTGTAGGCATGCGAGTGAGTCTCCATGACCATTTTTAGCCCCCCATGAGCTCGTTTGATCACTTTTCCAAAGCCAATTCCAAATCTAGTTTCTGCATTTTTCACTGTTTTAAATCCAGAAGTTCTAAAGTGTTGACTTTGGCATTTAATTGCAATTGGCCATTTGATTGTTTGGGTGAGCTAATTATGGATTCATTTTCCTTGTGTGGGAGTGAATAAATACCCAGGGTTCCATATCATAAGGGTTTTATCTGATAGGTTTGTGAAGTCAGATAAAAAGGGGTTTTATCCGAATGGTTAATACTGACTGGATAACTTCACAAAGTGACCATTTTCAGTAATTTGTAATTTAATGTCAAATGATTGTTTTGAGATGAGGGTTTGTTCCTTGTATCGCTTGTAGATGAGTCTTCTATCACCACTAGTGGTTCAACCTCAACATTTCATTTGATATTTTATTGCATCCTCTTCAAAGGTGGTTCCCAGTGATTGTACTTGTGTTTATAGAGCAATTTTAAATAGGCCAGTTTACAAAGGAGGTACTAAAAGTTTGTGGGCTGCTCGAAATTTGACAATGACCCAGTTGATATTTTGAATTATTATAAACTTTTGGAAATTTTCATGGCTCCAGGCTTCCAGGTTTATGCATGGTAGAATTTATCCATTTTCTTCCGAATGTAATTTAAAAGTTTGACATAATCTCTCATGTTTCACAGTTAATATTTGAAGTACCTTCAATACTTTAAATATTACACAAGTAATATGCACTAGATCAGAAAATAAATGGATTGTTGAATGATTTTTAAAAGGTTGATTGACAGCATATGGAATTTTAAATGCTACGGTCTTTGTCAGCATTCTCATTGTCTGGAGTTGAATTTGGAGACTCAAAATGAAGTCTTGATGCCATGACTTTCTGTCTCACACCAGATTTGAAGTATTATTGGCACAATCCTTGAGAAAATTTGCAGATATGTGTTTTTCAAATGGATGCATGCCTACAGACAAAAGAAACAAAGGAATTTGGGGGAAATGAAGAACAGAGAAACATGGCACCATTATTAAAATGAAAGAGTAAAGAACAAGTGCCACATGCAAGGAAAAAATAAGGAAAAGAGAGCTGGGCACGTACAGGTAGAGAAAGAAGAGAAAAATGTAAAGGGTGTGCATGTGGGTTTATCCCACATGCACCCATATTTGATTTTGAGAGGTATTTAAATGAAATGGTACTCAAATAGAATGTAAATTGAAAAAAA
This sequence comes from Chamaecyparis obtusa, assembly GCA_027943335.1. Taxonomy (NCBI): domain Eukaryota; kingdom Viridiplantae; phylum Streptophyta; class Pinopsida; order Cupressales; family Cupressaceae; genus Chamaecyparis; species Chamaecyparis obtusa. The sequence goes on along the minus strand of BSBK01009587.1, from coordinate 155,596 downwards.
GAGGTGAGTGGCTGCCTCTTAAACTTGTGGGGCCCGGATTGGGTGCTTGCCAGCTAGGCGCACATGGACCACTTTTTAAATGAAAATATTTAAAAGGTGAGATGTTTAATCCCACATTGGTGGGGATGAGGGAATTTGAAGAGTTTAAATGAAACAACACTCACATAGGATTGTGAAGAAAGAGCAGGAGGCTCTCTGAGTGTGCGCCCAGCTGGTGCATTAGGATGAGTGTCGGTGACCAAAAGACCCCAAATTTTTGGAGAAGGTTGGCAAATGACATGGAGGTAAGGTGGACACATGGTGGCAAGTCATCAATTCTCCAAATGAGCTCACGGTCAGTAAAAGTATTTAGAGAATTAGAGAACACTCAGTCTCCCAATCTCCAAATGCTGGCGGTTAGTGGCTTGACATTCAGAGAATCAGAGAACACTCAGTCTCCCAATCTCCAAATGCTAGCGGTTAAGTCACTAACATTTAGAGAATGGGAAAATGCCTTAGTCTCCCAATCTCCAGATGCTGGTGGTTAAGTAGAAAACATTCCAAGATTGGGAGAATGAGTTTGGTCACCCAATCTCCAAATAGACCTATAGTTAAGAAATGCATTTGGAGATCTAGAGATAAAGGCATTCGTGTGATCTCTAGATATAACCACAGTTAGTAGAAGGATTCAGAGAATTGGAGGATAAGCCATTTGCCCAATCTCCAGATTGATGGTCAACCCTGGGTTAAGTTTGAACAACTAATTAGCTTATGACACTTGTCCAAATCTAGTGGCTTCTGGGCAAAAAGAGCAAGAAAAAGGCTCAAATATGAAGATTTAAAAGGTTGTGGAAATTGCATAGTCCAGAATATAAGATAAATTCAAAAATTTATAAAGAATGTAACTTCTTACAAATTTTCAACTTGGAGATTCAATTTTTACCAGAACATAGACATATTATATGTTGTCGAAAATGATAGGAGATGAGGAGTCCAATGGCGATGATTAAATTCAAATTTGACTTGGTGGGAAAGAGAAGTAAAGGCTTTGGTATTTCGGATGCAAATTTTGGAGGGAGAAATATTTGCAAAGGTAAAGGCAATTACAGAAGACCAAGTGAAAGAGGATAAAAAATTAGAGGGAAGATGAAGATTTTTATGGAAAATTGGCAGCTGTCAGTTTGTTGAAACTGGCTTTGATTTTCCTTTATCTTTTCTTCCTCTCCATTGTTTTGAGGGTGAGAAAAATCCCGGTCAAGAGAGCCTCTAGCATCAATGTTGAGTCATGTAGGAATATTTGTCAATCTGAAATGTATTGAGATAGAGAAAGTCTACTTGAATATATTGGAATTCCCTGGCATATTTCTATTGTCTTCATGTATGAGTCTTGAGTTTTTCTTGTGTTAAATCTATAAGGAATTTTTATCACATCATTTACAAGGTATTTGTGGGGGTTAAGCTTAAGCTTCTTTCAAGGGAAGAATAAGCCTTAAGGGAGATCTCTGAGAATTTGTGGTTTATGAAAGAATTTGATGACATAATGTGTTTTAAAAGAGGGTAATTTGTAAAGCACTTCACCTGGGTTTTAGGTGTATTTTACTTAGAATTTTTCTGTTGATGAATGCTTTCTTTTTGAATCTTGGCCCTAGGATAAGGCATTGGTCTGGTCTCAATTTATAGGGATTTAACCACCACCAAAATCTTGAATGACTATTTACTTTTATGCATGTTTGAAGAGCTGAGATGACTAAGTTTGTATCAAGGGTACAAACTACTATTCTAATTCTTTGAAGAAGTAAATCTGATAGGTACACCCACCTATAGCTAAGTGCTCAAAGTGAAGAAGGGTTTGATCCTTTTTAATTAGCCTTTTTCCTATTAGAATCAGGAGTTTAGGAATTTTAGAGTTCCAATCAAGCGCTAAGGCTTGTATTTAAGGATCTTGCAAGAAAAAATGCTAACAGACTCTATAGCCAAAAATATGGCTAATTATAATGGTCTCCACCTTGTTTTCAATTTTGAACAATCCTTCCCTCTTTCTTTAAAATACCATCTATAGATCTTTTTATTTCCTTATGCTTTAGTATAGTGAGATATTATGTAAAACATATTTTCCCAACTCCTCTCCATAAAAATGCAAGCATTTTGTCTCCCTATCAATAATATTAGGTTGTAAATGCTTCTAATTTTTCTCCATATTCTCCTATGACAGCCATTTATCAGTGGGCCATTGAGAAAGAACATAAATAATAGTAGTGGAAAGAACAACTTTCTTACCATGCCTAGATTATACAACAACAAGAAAAATCTCTAACAAGACAAAAAAGAGTTGTTTATATTTCAATGCAAGCTATGACTAGGCAAGACAAACTTAAGCAACTGGATACTAAGGAAGAGCTGCAGCCAACTAGCCAAGAAGAAGAAGACTGTAGAGCTTTCAAGAGGATTTTCCATTAAAGTCATATAACTAAAGTATGCAAGTCACCACTAGTTATACTCACCTATGATTATGAATATTAGCTTCATGATGAGAAGGAGCATCTTACCCATGCTCATTTATGGTATTTTATGTTCCTTTTATTTTTGAAGGTAAGAAGAAGAAGAAGAGTGTAGAGCTTTCAAGAGGATGTTCCATTAGTCATATAACTAAAGTATGCAAGTCACCACTGGTCATGCTCACCTATGATTATCAATATGAGCTTCATGAAGAGGAGCATCTTATCCATGCTCATTTATGGTATTTTATGTTCATTTTATTTTAAAAGGTAAATTAAAAGAGTTTCAAAATATTTAGAGCATCGTCTTGGTTTCTGTGTTAATCTCTCTTCCCTTTCCCAAAAAACACTAGTAAGAAGATTCAACTTCTATTAAATCCCAAAGGTTTCTTCACAAGGTGCAATTTGTTCCACTCATGTGAAGCTTCCTCGCTACCCTTATTTATGCATAAGCCTAAAAAGGAATCAATAGTTTTCTTGGCACACTCAGTGGGATAGAGATTTCAAAGCTAGAGATTTGGTGCATTCTTAAATATTTTCAACCTTCAAGAGGCATGTTTCGGGCACCTAATGACTCTATAGCAAAAAAATTGGCTAATTTTGATTGTCTACACCCTATTTTCAATTTTGAGAAAACCTTCCCTCTTTCTTTAAAATACCATCTATAGATATTTTTCTTTCCTTATGGTTTATTATGGAGGGATATTTTGGACATTAGATATTCCCAACTCCTTTCTATGAAAATGCGAGCATTTTGCCTCCCTAGTAGCAATATCAAGCTATAAATGTTTCCAATTTTGCTCCATATTCTCATGTTATGGCTAGTCATGAGAAGTATCATAATGCTTTCCTCGCACCCACCCCTGTGTTAGGAATGGGAACACTGAGAGGGGGGGGGGGTGAATCAGTGTTTACTATATTTAATCTTTTTACTTTTCTCTTTAAACTTAACTTGAATGCTTAAGTACTGAAATGAACATCAACATAAATAAGAAACATGAACACAACACATAACACCAATGTAGTTATGGGGAAACCCAAATAGGTAAAAACCCCAGTGGGAATTGACACCCACTAATAATCTGTACTAGTGTTTTATGATCCTTGTTAGAAGATCCTTAACTCTGTTAGGAGTTGCTTTACAATGTATTTAGTACAGTGACCTGGTCAAGGGTCAAACCTTGTTAGGAGTTTTTTACAATAACCCTGTTAGGGGTGTGGATTCACTTTCCTAGAGCTCATTGCTCAAGTGGTGAAGGCTACAACCTTCTGATCTCAGATACACACTATATCTGTAGGATGAACTGGCACTGTGACACTACTTGTTTGATCAATTCCTTTGATGCGTTGATGCTTTGATCTCTTCCAAAGATTTAATGCATCTTAAAAACTCTTTGCACACTTCTTCTCTACTTATCTTCACTCTATATCAACTTTCATACCTAATTACAACGGTGCATCTAATATTTATATGTGCATACAAAATAATTAACTAGGTCGGCCCTTTAACCGATTACATACAACACTTCCAATTGAATTGGCTCAAGCGTGTTTACAAAAAAATTTAATTATATGTCTACAACCTAATTACAATAGGTGCATAGCCTTTACAACATAATATATTCGCTAACCAAAATACCAATTGTCGGCTACTTGCTCTGTTCTTCTCTGGCATTCACTGTATGTGCAACTTAAACTCTTTGTATCTTCCTCAGATTGAATCTTCTGATCATGCACTCTTAGACTTAGCATGAATATGGTCTTACCAACTTATCTTCTAGGGAACATACCATAATTTTTTCATATGCACGTGCGCTGATGCTCTGACCTTCAGGTACTCTGTACATTGTCCAATCTTCAACACTTAGCCAATTTTTGATCTTTTGAGGATGTGCGCTGACTCCAAAACATCATATGACTTTGTTTCCATAATGAAAACACTATATTAAGTCATATACAGCAATATAGTCAACTTGCCAACAATCTCCCCCTTTTTCATTGATGGAAACAAAGGAATATGGCAAAGTTACTAATTATCCCTTAATACAAAAAATAATTAATCATACTCTATCTTATATCTCCCTTATATTTGCTTACTATATATTTTCTTTACATAGCTATAACTCGATATCTATACATACTCCCCCTTTGAAATTAATGACAAAGGTGTTACAAAACTAAATTTGTACAAGTACTTACACTAAAAGTACATTTGGGTATGCAATCTGTAAGTTTTGGATCTGTTGCTTCCAAAATGCAATCAATGCATTGATTGTTTGGAGATGGGTGCATAAGGAATATTATAGTTTCTCCATCTTCTCCAAATCTGAACTAGGACCTTGATCATATGTCACCATGGTGGCATCAATCTCCTTGATATTCTGATTTAACACATCTAGGGAGGGTGCAAGAGCATTTCTAAGCTAAGTCTGCCTAGCCCTTATCTTTGACATTTCTTTTTTTGCCTTCTCAATTTTGTCAATCTGTCCCTGATATACATTATTGCACATGTTTACATCAGTAGAGGGATCTTCTAATGACTTCCTCACTTTTTCAATCATGGCCTCTGATTCTTGAATATTCTTGTAGTGATCAACTATCAACTTATCTTGATTCATACAATTAGCAATAATTTTCCTTCCTTTTGCTGCAAACTCTTTCAAAGTTGCTTGTCCAACTTTGAGCAAACTAAGGTCTAGTGAGAAGTTTTTGATCAACTCATTTAGTATTTTCTTCATATACTTCTCCTCTACAACTAATGATGTTGATTCTTCCAATTTGGAGAAATTAATCTTGAATTGTGAAAGAATTTCACTTACATCATCAACAGAGTGTACCTTGGACACTTTCTTATCTGCTGGTAATAAGTTATTCAGGATGTCTACTGATTCCACAAAGAGGGGATTCCTCATTACCTATTTCTCTTTGGATTTATCCATAGCTAAGACACTGAACTTTATCAAGTCTTCTTGTCCCCATAAGTCTAAACTAGTGGTGTCAGGTGTCAAGATTGACAACAATGATGATTAGGGAGTGATAAGAGTGATATCCATCACTTATTTTTTTACTTTTCTTATCATTTCAACTAATGGTTCATTTCCTTTTTCCTCTTCTTCTCCTTTTTTTGATTGTGTTTCTTTTCCTTCTTTTTTTTATCTCTTTTTATTTTTCTATCTCAGGTGAGTTACCACCGCATAGTGTTTCAGCCTCTTGTGTGCTTACAAAGGCTTCTTCAAACTTGTCTAAGTCCTTGTCTCTGGCCACCATTGCAATCTCAACATTATCAATAATGATGGTGCTATCCTTTAGTGACTCTGTCATGGGTGCAAAATTATCTGCCTCTATATGTGTTTCAACTACATGTGCTGAGTCCTGAGGACCTTTCATAGGTACATTAGTGGTCTTTGCCATCTTGAATTCCTTTTTGGGCACTTGAGTTGTAGGCGTAGTAGGTGGGTACATGTTCTTGTTCATGAAAACCTTCTCAAATGATTTCTCCATTTCCTTAGCAACCAATTCATAGTTCTTATCCATGATATTTAATGTTCTTGTCTTGGTTCTGAGGTGAGGCTTCACTAGATCTAATAGTAAGGTCTTCTCCTCTAAAGAACATAGTGGTAAACTCTCATCTAAGATCTTCTCTCTTATTCTCAGATCTTCCTCCATTGCTTGTCTCTTCAAGAAGTCTAAAATGTTCCAAACACTATCTGGAATCATAGTTTTCAATTCTAGCACTGTCTTCTTAAACTTAAGCATGTGCTTGACAATCATGCCATGAATCTCTAACTTATCTATTTCACTGTACTTATCATAAAATTTTCCTATTTGTTCAATCCTTCCTTCATCAACAATCCTTTTACTCAATACTTGAAGACTAGGTCTGAAACCTACCTCTGGAGGTGCCTGAGTATTCTTCTTGATTCTTGTTGCTCTTGAGGATGGATGGCTTGTGATAATTTCTTTCTTCCTCTTAGGCATTTTCTTATACTATGGAGGAGCAATAAGGTCAATAGTTTCCTTGGGAACAAGAGGGGAATCATCAGTTTTATCCTTCTAATGATCTGATTTCTCAATTTTCACCTTCTTCATCTTTGGATCATCAGATTCTAACTTTGATGCAACTGTGCTCTCAATTTCCAAAGAAATCTTCTCTTGCCTTTCTTTGTCTAGGTCTTCTTGAGATACTCCATGAATTTTCAAAATCTCCAAAGTAACCTTGGCAACTTTTCTTTTCATTGTTGTGATGTTCAATGCAACATCTACTTCTCTTGTTTTCTCTTCATAAGTCCCCCATCTAGGTTCATTGGGGTCCTTAGGTGCTGACAACAGAACTTGAGCATAAGCCTCTAGAATAGGCTCTTCAACTTCATATCCCAGTGGATGAATCCACTTTGTTCTTGGTTCAACAGCCTCCATGTATGTTGTATTAGTCTCTACCATGACACAAATTGTGTCCTTGTATTTCTCAATAATACTTTCTAGAATCCTATATCTCATTTGCATTTTGGCCCTAAATGTCTTCAATTCCAATGTCATGTGTGTGCTAAAATGTTGACACACTTCTATGAGTCATTAAATCCAAGATTTCTCAAGAATGAGGTTTCAGATGGTGACTCATAGCTCTCTATTCATGGAGGGAAAGGGTTTATGATGGAGGCCCTCAGTTTAGACCTAGTTTGTGCCCATGCAAGTACACCATAAAATGAGAGATTCAAAGAGGAAAAGAAAGAATGCTAGTCTCCATGATCATCAAGTATGGATGAAAATGAAAATGAAAGCTATTCTATATGATAACAATGCATGAAAGAAAACTAATCTATGAAAGGAAATGCTTATGCAAGATTATTCTATGAAAGGAAATATGATTCTAATCTAATATGCAAGTGCAAGATTAATCTAAATGGATTTCCATGGGGGCATGAGAGAAGAAGACAAGAAAAGAGTTGTAATATCCAAGCTCAAGTGCTCAAGAATCTTCTCCAAAGTTGCTCTCCAAACCTGCAGCATAACAATATAAAAATCTTCTATCATGTAAAATGAGAAAGAGAAGGCCCCTTATAAAGAAAGATGGATGGTCAAGATTAAGAGGCAAAAATAAATGAGCAATGGTGGAGATTAAATCTTGGTTGATCCATGTGCTCAAGATTCCTTAAGAGGCAAAAAGATGAAAAAGGCCCACCACTTAAAAGTATGTGCATTCAAAGTGGAGAGAAAAAGGGATTTTTATTTTTATTTTATTTCCTTTTTCAACACAGAGATATTTTAAGTGGAGATTTTATTAAAAGAGGAATTTTATTTTAATAAGATGATTTTATTTAATTAAAAGGGAAGTTTTCTTTTAATTAAATGAGGCTTAGGATAAAATGATCAAACCTTAGGAAATATTAAAATAATTGAATTAATTATGATTTGATCAAGGAAATTGATTTGAATTGAAAATATTGTAAGGTATTGATTCAGGAAATTGATAAATTGATGAATGGGGGCCCAAAGTCTAGGAAACCATTTTAGGGTGCATACATCATGTAGTCCTTTAGGGTACTCTCATTAGATGCCTTAAAGGATATTTATGGCATAGTGGGAATAGATTTTTCTAAATACAAATCAGACACCTTTCCAAGAATATGGAAGTACATATAGATTATTAAAGACCCAAACCTAAATATTTTTCTCTTTTCATGCTTGATGGCTCTTATGTTGTCTATTATCTATGCGCACAAGATCTCACACAGATTAAACTCTCCTTTCTCTTTTACCAACCTTATTGCTGCTAGAATGGTGGCCATTGACACACTGTTTACTCTGCTGGTGTGCTGGAACTTGTATCCCAGTACATTGGACATCAATTTGATGTATGTCTCCTCTACAGGCTCTATTGTCATTATGTGCCTATCACTTCTTGATTTACAAGCCTGTTCTACAAGTTTTCTGACATCCTTTCCTATTGGAAGAAGTTTGTTTGTCCTTGAGAGTCCTATCATTTCACGAATTAGGTTTCCTGTTATCCTAACCAACACTTCACCTATCTAGAATAGGTCATCATGGATCCTGCTGAGTAGGATCTTGATCCATTCTGACTCATAGAACTCATATGCCATAGCATATTCCACTATAGGATGATTTTCCAATTGTGCATACTCATCCATGAAAGTTTTATCAGGTTTCATCATTGTTTCCATGTGCGCTCTTATTCTATCCAAACCTATTGGTTCCTTCTTGCAATATATGTATGCCCTGATATCTTCCACATGCATAACACCCATGGGAGTGTGGGAGCATGCACCTTCTAGGTCATCTAGTGTGGACTTTACTGGATGCCTCTTAAACACATATCTCTTCTTCTTTGCCACATCAACTAAAATGGGAGTAGCCATTACTTACTTGTATATCACTTTCCAAATGATCTCAAGTACTTTTGAATCGGTGTGACAGATTAGGGCTTCTGCAACTGATCAAATGCACTTGCTAAACACTGGTGAATCAATCTACAGTCCTTCACACTCAAATGCTATGGATCCTCTTCTCTCCAATCACTCTGAATTCAAATGCAATGAGAAATCTAAAAGCTTTTGTGTACTTTAAAGTAAAAATTCTGCCATTAATGCTTGCCGTGTAAACCAGACTTTCAATGAAAATTTCCAACTTTTGTTCTGCTATCAATCAGGAGGTGTGCTTTTTCACATAGCCTATATTACTCTCCAAAAGGTTAAATCTAAAGGTGCATACTCTTAGGGTGAGTATATTGGCCATGCAGTGGTCTAGAGCTAAATTATCTCCCCCTATGACCCTGAGGGCCATTCATCCAGATGTAGAGGGTGCGTCCACTATGGATACATCCAATACATGCTCATCAACCTTATCTTTCTTCACCTCTAACCAAATCATGCTCACATCTTCTAAAGCTTTCAAAAACTTGACTTCTCCTTTGGTATCCAGTATTGATTCTTCTAGCTTTTTAGGGCTCTCTTGACTTTGCATCCTTGATCTACAAAACTTTGAGATGTGTCCAACCTTGTTACATGAGTGAAAAATAACTGGAGGCCTTATATTCCTCAGTGCATTGACATGGGTTACCATTTTACACTACCTAGCTGAGTGACCATTATAGTTACATATCTGACATGTAACATTCTGAGAACTTCTTACATTTGGCTGATTCTGATTTCTCTGATTATGTCGAGTCTTGTTCTTCTGACTTGTCTTACAATTCATAGCTCTATGACCAAATTTATTGCATGAATAATAGTAACCATTGAAAGGTCTTATCTTTGTACAGTTCCTTGCTATATGTCCATGCTTGTTACATGCATAACAAGTTTGATCTACTGGCTTGCACTCATTATTGGATGGTTCAACATGATCTTTAGTTTGACTTCCAATCTCCTTAGCATTTGTGGTGTCTTCTGATGCTTTCATTCTTGCTTGCATGTTGTCAATCTAATTTTGTGCTTCATTGAATCCAATGCCATTGGTGTCTCCTTTAAGCTTCTGAGCATACAACTGAGATTCAATTAGATCCTTGCTTGTGTGTAGTTTATTAATGTGATTCTTAGCTTCCTTTAATTCAGATTCTAAGTTCTCTTTGTTTTTTCTTAGCTCCAAGATTTCCATGTTTGCTTGCCTCAATTCCTCATTCAGTTGAAGGTTCTCCTTGATCTATTCATCATAGACATCTTGATTTTTGGTTAGCTTATCATCTAATTCTTCAATCTGTTCTTTCAAGGATAAATTTTCTTCATTCAGCTTCTTGATCATTATCCCTAAATCACTAGTAGAGCATTCTTTCAAATCTTTTCTTATCCTTTTTATGACTGCTTGAGCATCATTGACTTTTTCTTTTAGTTCTTCAATTTCTTTTTCAAATCTGTCTAGGTCTTCAAGAGAAGCTTCAAATTTCTTTTCAGATGTTTCATTTCTTCTTTGTCCATGATCTCCTCAAGTGGTTAAACTTCTTTGTTGTGGACCAGATCTCTAATACCAATTGTTTGGAATGGGAACACTGAGAGGGGGGTGGGGGGGTGAATTAGTGTTCATTATATTTAATCTTTTTACTTTGTTCTTTAAACTTAACTTGAATGCTTAAGTACTGAAATGAACATCAACATAACTAAGAAACATGGACACAACACATAACACCAATTTGGTTATAGGGAAATCCAAATAGGTAAAAACCTTGGTGGGAATAAACACCCACTAATAATCTATACTAGTGTTTTATGATCCTTGTTAGAAGATCCTTAAACCTGATAGGAGTTTCTTTACAATGTATTTAGTATAGTGACCTGGTCAAGGGTCGGACCCTGTTAGGAGTCTTTTACAATAACCCTATTAGGGGTGTGGACTCACTGTCCTATAGCTCACTACTCAAGTAGTAAATGCTACAACCTTCTGATCTCAGATACACACTATATCTATAGGATGAATTGGCACTGTGACACTGCTTGTCTAATCAGTTCCTTTGATGTGTTGATGCTTTGACCTCTAGCAAAGCTCTAATACATCTTAACAACTCTCCGTACACTTCTAATCTACTTATCTTCACTCTATATCAACTCTCATACCTAATTACAATGGCACATCTAATATTTATATGCACATACAAAACAATTAATTAGCTCGGCCCTTTAACCGATTACATACAACACTTCCAATTGAATTGGCTCAAGAATGTTTACAAACAAAGTTAATTATATGTCTACAACCTAATTACAATAGGCACATAGCCTTTACAACATGATAATATAACCACTAACCAAAATACCAATTATCGGCTGCTTGCTCTGTTCTTCTCTGGCATTCACTGTCTGTGCAACTTAAACTCTTTGTATCTTCCTCATACTAAATCTTCTGATCATGCACTCTTAGACGTAGCATGAATACAATCTTACCAACTTATCTTCTAGGGTGCATACCATAATTATGTTGTATGCATGTGTGTTGATGCTCTGACCTTTAGGTACTCTGGACACTGTCCAGTCTTCAACACTTAGCCAATTTTTGATCTTCTGAGGATGTGCGCTGACTCCAAAACATCATATGACTTTGTTGCCAAAATGAAAACACTATATTAAGTCATATACACCAATATAGTCAGCTTGCCAACACCCTGTATATTCCTATTAGTAGCTAAAGGAGGCTTATTTTACCTCCTATCAATATGCTTTCCCTCCCACCCTACATCAAAATGAGATAAAATTTGGAAAATATTAGTAGCAGCGAGATAATGATGAATCTTTAAAAAGAGTTGTGTGCCATTGAGGAAGAACAAAAATACTAGTAGAGGAAGGAACAACTTTATTGCCAAGCTCAGATTATACGAAAACAATTAGAATCTATAAGAAGAAAGAAAAGGAATTTTCTTGCAATGCAAGTTGCAGCTAGGCAATAAATGTTAGAAAGTAAAGATCCCCAAGATAACTGAGAGGCGGGGGGTGAATCAGTTATCAGATAATTTATCCATTCAACAGCTTTAAACAATATAATTAATGTATTGATCAACCATAGCAAGATAATCATACACAATTGCACAATAACACAAGATATGTTGACTAGGGAACCTCTTGAAAAGAGTAAACCCCCGTGGGAATGATGCCCACAAAATGATGCACTAATATGAAAGTTCCTTGTTAGAGGATGGACCCTATTAGGAGTCTTATGAAATACATTCAGTACATATAAATCCCTGTTAGGATATTTTGAATCCCTGTTAAAAGATTCTAACCCGGTTAAGAGTTTATAGAAGACAAAAGGACCCACTGCCCAAATAGCTTCAAGGCAAGATCTCTGAACCCACTGTCCAAAAGATCATAGAATTATTCAATAGAATAATATGAAATATATTACCTCCTTCACACTATGCCAAAATTGCACTCTCTGCTACACAAGATCACAATTCCAGATCTCTGTACTCACAAGTCTTCCTTCATCACTGAATTAGCTCTTTTCTTCACTTCATGCATATATTCGCATCTCACTCTTCATAGTACACATTTTAATAAGGAAAAAATTCCTTCTTATATACCAAACTCAAATAATTACAAATGATTCGGTCCTCAATTAAAAAATAATAAATTCTACACGCTACACATAGAATTCACATAAAACTGTCGGCTTCCAGTTACTGTAACTTTCTCCAAACATATCCTCAAAGTTTGCACTATGAACCACATTATCATTAATGAGTCTCCAACATCCCTTTAACTACGAAAAATCAGATTCCATCCCAACTAAGAGATATCCTCCGATTTCCAAACATCGCTACACAGAAACACTATCTAAACACTGCTTTCACCAAAATGCTCATAACTCTTACAAATGAATGGATTTATTTTTGCGCTGTTAACCATAGGTTAATAACACACCAAAGAACATACCATCAAATACACAAAATCCAATCTACAATAAAACATGTGCGCAAAACAAAATTGTATCTACTTTCCTGCTAATATCCAGAATATCAATGTGTTGACATCAATGACAATCCAAGTCATGAATGCAACAACAACTACTATAGAATGACTGCCAAAACACTTTGAATTCATTCTTAACAATCTCCCCCATTGGAATTGATGGCAACATAGATGAAAAACATCCAATGTTCCAAAAATCCAATACTGCAACATCACTGCAAAATATCAAATCAAATCTTGCTTCATTTTCCTATACAGCTCTCTCATACAATCCACAATGTTTTTCATGTATATCTCTCCCCCATTGACATCAATGACAAAAATTCTATCACTAATTCAACAACAACTTAATGTCAAAAGACACTTTTCAGAAAAATACAATAACAAGAGTCCTCATGACTCAGCTCATAAACTCTTGCATAGAGGAAGTTCCAACATCCAATCCAAAAGAAAGATAGGGCTCATATACCACTGGACGGATGCAATCATCTACATCAATTCTCAAAAATAGGTTGGGGCATAACCCCAAGCATACCTCTCAGATATACAAATGTATCCTTAGGTAAAGGCTTTGTAAATATATCTGCTATCTGCTCCTTTGTACTTATGTACTCCAGTCTTACTTCTTTTTCTGCAACTTTCTCTCTTACAACATGATACTTAATCTCAATATGTTTAGTCTTAGAATGTAAAACATGATTTTTTGACATACTCACTATACTGTTGTTATCACAATGTATAACAACAAGCTCATCAAACTTTGTTCCAATATCTTTCAACATCTGCTTCATCCAAATAATTTGATTACAATTATTTGTTGCTGCAACATATTCTGCTTCTGCTGTGCTTTGTGAAGTACAATTATGCTTCTTACTTAGCCAAGAGACCAATTTACCTCCAAGAAAAAAGGCTCCACCACTGGTGCTTTTCTTGTCATCAATGCTGCCTCCCCAATCTGCATCGGTATAGGCACATAAGGTAAAATCATCAGAATTCTCATACCATAATCCATAATCCATTTTTCCTTTCAGATATCTCAGTATCCTCTTTACTGCTGCATAATGTGATTCTCTAGGTTCTGCTTGAAATCTTGCTACAATCCCCACTAAATGTGCTATATCAGGTCTTGTATGTGTCAAGTAATGCAATCCTCCAATCATAGATCTGTACTTTTTTTTCTCAACTGCTGGTGTGTCATCTTTGCTAGATAACTTATGTTCGGTTACCATAGGTGTTCCAACAAGTTTAGAATCTTCCATTCCAAATCTTTTCAATAATTCATTTAAATACTTAGTCTAACTTACAAATATACCTTCCTTGCTTTGTGTTATCTGTAATCCCAAAAAATATTTCATTTCTCCAATCATGCTCATCTCAAATTCAGTCTTCATTTCATCTGCAAATTTGTCACTAGCTTCATCTTCTCCTCCAAAGATAATATCATCAACAAATATAATTATAACCAACAAACCATTCTCTATTTCTTTTGTGTATAAGTTACTATCTTCTGTTCCTTTTATAAATCCCAATTTCAATAAATACTTATCCAATCTTGCATACCAGGTTCTAGGTGCTTGTTTTAATCCATATAAAGCTTTCTTTAACTTACATACCATATCTCCTTCTTATGTCAAAGGAAAACCTTCAGGCTGCTCAATGTAGAGTTCTTCTTCCAATTCACCATTCAAAAATGCTGACTTCACATCCATCTGATACACTCTAAATTTCTTGTAAGTTGCATATGCTAGAAACATTCTCACTACTTCAAGTCTGGCCATAGGTGCAAAAGTTACTTCATAGTCAATTCCTTCTTGTTGTGAATATCCTTTACATACCAATCTTGCTTTGTTTCTTATCACTTCTCCTTGTTCATTCATCTTGTTTCTTAATACCCACTTTGTTCCAATCACATTCTTGTCTTCAGGTCTAGAGACCAATTCCCATGTCTTATTTTTTTCAATCTGCTCTAGTTCTTCTTTCATAGCATTGATCCAATGTTCATCTTCACAAGCTTCATTAGTAGTCTTAGGTTCAATTTGAGAAATCAAACATAAATGTACCTTATTTTGAGTCAAAACTCCTCTATCTAAACTTCCAATAACTTGCTCAACAGGGTGATGTCTTGAAGTATACCTATTAGGTGTCATAGTTACTAATCTTGTTCTGACTGTAGATTCTTCTCTGATTTCTTCTCTATTTTCTTCTCTATTTTCTTCTCTATTTTCTTCTCTGTCTTCTTCAGTATGACTTTCATTTAGCAAATCACTGTTAGTTTCAAAAAATAATTCTGCATTTTCAATGTTAGGCTAAGGTTGTACTTCTCCATCAAATTCATAATCAAGCATTCTTTCCTGAGTTTTAAACTTCTCATCAACTTTTACATTTGCACTTTCAACAATAGTCTTAGTTCTTTTGTTATAACATCTATATGCTTTTATTTTTAAAGAATATCCAAGAAATATTCCTTCATCACTTCTAGGATCAAACTTTCCTATATCATCATCTCTCTTTATATAACATTTACTTCCAAAAATTCTAAAATACTTAACTGAGGGTGTATGTCCAAACCATAATTCATAAGGTGTCTTGTTTGTATCTGCTCTGATTTGTACTCTGTTCATAGTGTATACTGTTGTGTTCACTGCTTCTCTCCAAAAAGTTTTAGCCAAATCATTTTCAAACAACATAGCTCTTGCTGCTTCAGTTATTGACCTGTTCCTTCTTTCTGCAATACCATTTTGTTCTAGTGTTCTAAGGGCTGAAAGTTGTCTCTTAATACCATTCATTTCACAAAAGGTGTTAAACTCTCTAGATGTAAATTCACCACCTCTATCAGATCTTAGACACTTAATCTTCATTCTAGATTCATTCTCAATTTTTCTTTTCATGATCTTAAACTTATCAAATGCTTCAGATTTTTCTTTCAAAAATGAAATCCACATCATTCTTGTAAAATCATCAACAAGAATCATAAAATACCTTTCACCATAGAATCCTCTAGTCCTAGTAGGACCACTCAAGTTTGTATGAACAATCTCCAGCTTCTCTGTTGATGTGAACTTTTTGTTGGGAAATGAACTCCTTTTCTACTTTTCCATCATACATTCTTTGCAAATCATGTTAGTAGGTTTCATAATTCTAGGTAAATCTCTTACCGCAAGTGTAGTGCTCACCTTGACAATATTATCAAAGTTTATATGACAAAACCTTTTATGCCATAACCAACTGTCATCAATCCTAGTTATCAAACATGTCATCTTAGTAGGATTCAACTGAAATACATTACCTTTGGTTCTAGATCCTTTTCCAATCAGATTTCCATCTTTATCTTTTATCACACAAGTTTTCTCAGAAAACCAAACTTGATAACCCTTATCAGCCAATTGTCTAATGCTTAGTAGATTATGTCTTAGTCCATCAACAAAGTAAACATCATCAGTGTTAGTCTTTCCATCAAGAGTAATAGATCCTATACCCTTAATCAAACAAGGTGCATTATTACCAACCCTAACAATTCCTCCATCATAATTATCTAACTTAACAAACTTTCTTTTATCTCCAGTCATATGATGTGAACAACCACTGTCTATAATCCAATCAGATTTCTTTTCAACTTGTGAAACTAATGCTTTTTCTTCCCTTTTATCAAATTCAGAACTTTGTTCTTTAATTGCTACAAATCCTATTTCCTCAAAGTTATCATTATCACTGTCACTTAAATGTTTTTCAATTCCTGCTTCAAAATCTTCATCATTTACATAATAACATTCTTTAGATCTCCTAGGTTTAAAGTTGCTTCTATACTTCTTAACTCTTTTAGGACATTTAGATGCAAAATGACCATATTCTTGACAAGTCCAACATTTAAATATTTTCTTACCATCTGGTTCTCTTTTTACAAGCAATGCAATACCTTCTTCAATCTTCTTATCTTCCTCAGATCTGCTACTGCTGGCATAATCTCCATTCACACTAGTACTTCTTGTAGGTCTAATGCTAAGAGCACTGAATGCTGTTTCCATTCTAGGTAGCTCTCCTGATAATCTCAAGTTCATCTCTGTTGTTTCTAATCTTCCAAGAAGAGTCTCTCTTGAAAAGTTCAATGTACAAGGTATCACTTGTTCAATCATCTGCGTTGTCTGCTTGAATACTGGTGTCAAAGTTCTCAGAATTTTCCATATCACTTCATTCTGTGTCTTATCACCTCCACAAGACTTTATTCCTGTCACAATCTCAGACATCCTACCAATATAACTTCTAATAGATTCATCTTCCATCATTCTGATATCTTCAAATGCACAAATCCAATTATGTAATCTAGCCTTCTTTGCATGTTCATCACCTTCAAAAGTAGAATGTAAAGCTTTCCAAATTGCATGAGATGTTTTCAAACATCTTACCTGACTATATTCATTCTCTGGTAGTGCTAATAAAAGTGCTTCTCTTGCAAGTATGTTACACATGAATAGATCTAGTTCATCTTTAGTTCCTACCTCTAGATTGTCTTCCTCAATGATAGTCTTCTCATTCTTTGTAATCAACCAATAACTTGGTCCTAAACACAATAGATGTGTCTTCATCTTTTCTTTCCGGCTGTCAAAATTTACTCCATCAAACTTAGGGATTTCTTTTCTGAAATTCACCATGGATCTCCTTAAGTTGTTAAACTTCTCTTTCAAGGACCTGCCACTCTCATACCAATTGTTAGAAAGTAAAGATCCCCAAGATAACTGAGAGGGGGGGTGAATCAGTTATCAGATAATTTATCCATTCAACAGCTTTAAACAATATAATCAATGTACTAATCAACCATAGAAAGATAATCATACACAATTGCACAATAACACAAGATATGTTGACTAGGGAACCTCTTGAAAAGAGTAAACCCCCGTGGGAATGATGCCCAAAAAATGATGCACTAATATGAAAGTTCCTTGTTAGAGGATGGACCCTATTAGGAGTCTTATGAAATACATTCAATACATATAAATCCTTGTTAGGAGATTTTGAATCCCTGTTAAAAGATTCTAACTCGGTTAAGAGTTTATAGAAGACAGAAGGACCCATTGCCCAAACAGCTTCAAGGCAAGATCTTTGAACCCACTGTCCAAAAGATCTTAGAATTATTCAATAGAATAATATGAAATATATTACCTCCTTCACACTATGCCAAAACTGCACTCTCTGCTACACAAGATCACAATTCCAGATCTTTGTACTCACAAGTCTTCCTTCATCACTGAATTAGCTCTTTTCTTCACTTCATGCATATATTCGCATCTCACTCTTCATAGTACACATTTCAATAAGGAAAAAATTCCTTCTTATATACCAAACTCAAATAATTACAAATGAGTCGGTCCTCAATTACAAAATAATAAATTCTACACGCTACACACAGAATTCACATAAAACTGTCGGCTTCCAATTACTATAACTTTCTCCAAACATATCCTCAAATTTTGTGATGTGAACCACATCATCATTAATGAGTCTCCAACATCCCTTTAACTGTGCAAAATCATATTCCATCCCAGCTAAGAGATATCCTCTGATTTCCAAACATCGCTACACAGAAACACTACTTTCACCAAAATGCTCATAACTGTTACAAATGAATGAATTTCTTTTTGCACTGTTAACCATAGGTTAATAACACACCAAAGAACATACCATCAACTACACAAAAGCCAATCTATAATAAAACATGTGCACAAAACAAAACTATACCTGCTTTCCTGCTAATATCCAGAATATCATTGTGTTGACATCAATGACAATCCAAGTCATGAATGCAACAACAACTGCTACAGAATGACTTCCAAAACACTTTGCATTCATTCCTAACAATAAATAGTTAACCAATTGGCTACTAAGGAAGAGTTGCAACCAAATAATCATGAGCTTCCATTTTCTTACGAAGCTAAGGAGACAACTCTCGAAGAAGAAGAAGAAGAATATGATGATGATGATGATGTTGATTTATTCATCTTACTTGATGAGCTTCCTAACTTTGTGGAGAATGAGATAGAAGAAAGAAAGGAGGTACTGAGAGAATACCAATTTTGGCATGAAATGGAGTTTTTTTGTTCAAACCTCGATGTTGAGCCATCACTTCTTGAGATAGAAGATCCTGTGCAGTAAGAGAAATAAGAAGAGGTCCCTTTACTATTAGATAATTCATCAACACCATCCCTTTTTGGCCATCAAGAGATCAAGGTACTAGAGCTTTTAAGAGGATGTCCCATCAAGAATCTAAGTCATCTCTAAAAGTAACCACTAGTCATGCTCACCTTTGAGCATGAAGATGAGATTCATGAAGAGAAGGAGCATCTTACCCATGCACTACAAGAAGGCAATGCCAAAACATAGGTGAGCTTCTTTACTCTCAATCTTTGGGCGGCATTCTGAAAATATGTGGTATTTCTATAATTTTTATTCTCTTGATTTTCAACCTACAAACATGAAGATCATCAGAAACTAGTTAGGAAGGGAATCTACTTCAATAAGCTAGTTAATGGCTTTTTTTAATATCATTTCAATGTGAATCTCTGTACATAGTAGGTTAGAATTTTTCTTCTTTTCCAAGAAGTGTTGTTTCACATGATGTATTCTTCTAAAGGGAATGCATGTTGTAGTTTTTAGTTTTCCTCCAAGTGCATTATTGCACAAGTTTTTTTATGTCTCTTCTTGTTTTGAGGTAGGTCTATTTGTTGTGGCTCCCTTTCCACCAATCTATGCCCAATGGATAAGACCTTTAAGTTTGCACAACTAGTGATTGTAAGGTTATTTCTCAATAGGTTGAGATCCCCTATGAGTCACCAGAAAATGTAACTATTATCTACCACCTCCTTCATTTAGAGCATTTTGAAGGCAATTTGAGGTAGTACAGAGGTGGTAGATTGAACTAAAATAAGAAAGATTAAAAAATTATATTTTGGTATTTTTCTATGTTTCATAAAATTGCATTTTTGGAGGCCTTTGGAGCATAATTTGAGGTTGAAACTGTCATCTGTCTCTCAATGTGATGCGTCGAGGGTATGTGGTGATGAAATAATTCTAGATCCCTTGAAAGCCTTTTCAATGAGGTATTCTATTCTAATTTTTGAGCAACGAGCTGAAAGTTATGACCCTACAAAGTTGGGGTAGAAAATTACCAAAATGATGCGGTTTTTATCAAGTCTATGAGCTCTTTTCCTATAAAATCCTTCACTTTTAAAAGTGCACTCACTTTAGAGATCACAATGTATCAGGATCATGTAAATTTTTAAGACTAAAGAAGAGGCAAAAACTCACAAAACCCCAGTAGCGCGCAACATGTCTAGGTTGCAGTCGTAATAGTTGACAGACCTATGGGGCATGCAACATACAAGGAAAAATGCCACTTTTTTAGCTAGTGATAGATCCTAAGGTAGATTTTATCCTGCATGCATTAGAAATAAGGAATCACTACGAGTGGAGTTAGGAATTTATTCCCTCATAGTGGGGAGGATGTTTAAAAAGGCACAGGTGGTATCCATGATGTGCATGAGGGAAAAGAATAATGGCATAGAAAAGCATGCAGAAGTAGTTTCAAAGACCTCCACATTGAGGCTTCCACATGGTAGAAATGCAAAGCCCCTTTTGGTTACATTTTCAAGATTCAATTGAAGAAAATCATATATGTAAGCCTGCAGACACATTGTAGAAAGGAGGGTTGTTCTAGAGTTTTTTTTCATTGCATAGAACACTTATAAATAGATGCAATTTCATTTTTCAAACCCTAGCCTTTTATTTTTCACATAATCAATAGAAGAAAATCATATTCAATTGTGCCTAGTTTTCCTCTATTGTGTGCTTTCTTTTATTTTGTGGATGAATTCAGAGCTCAATGTCAATTATGGATGAATGTAGTTATCATTTGTTTTTTTGGGGTCTTATAATTCATCACAGACTACAAGTTATTGAACCATGTGTGGTTACTCTTTAAATTATTATAATCTAGGGTTATATAATGCCATTTTGGGGAATGAAACTCATTTAGAATAGCTATTTTAGTGAGATAATGGGAACATTTCCTACGAACCTTAACGAGTGCTTCTCATAGGAAGATCTGAATATTTTGACCTATGTGTAGGATCTTGTCATCATGTTCTCTTTCCAAAAATGAAGAGTTTATGGTATTCTATGCTCATTTATAGAATGTATGTTCCTATTATTTTAAAAGAAAATTCAAAGGGTTTCAAAATCTTTGGCACATTTCCTTTGTTTTTGTTGTTAATCTCTCTTCCATTTCCCAAAAAACACTAGTGAGAAGAGATGACTTCTATAAAATCCCAGAGGTTGTTTGAAAGGGTGGAATTTTTCCCACTCTTGTGAAGCTTCCTGACTACCCTTATTTAGGCATGAGTCTAAAAGGGGGTCAATAGTTTTCCTAGAATGACCATTGGGACATAGCTTTCATAGCCAGAGATTTGGTGTGTTCTTTAGTATTCTTAGCCTTCAAGAGGCATGTTTCAAGCACTTGTTGACTCTATAGCCCAAAATTTGGCTAATTCTGATGGTTTGCACCTTGTTTTCTATTTTGAACAGACCTTCCCTCTTACTTTAAAATACCATCTATAGATATTTTTCTTTCCTTATGCTTTAGTATGGAGGGATATTATGGACATCAGATTTTCCCTGCTCTTTTCCATGAAAATGCAAACATTTTTCCTCCCTATTAGCAATATCAGGTTGTAAATGCTTTCAATTTTGCTCCATATTCTCTTTGTATGGCCATTTATGAGAAGTATCACAATGCTTTCCTCCCACCCACCCTTTCATATGCCTATCAATCGCTAGAGGAGGCTTATTTTTCCTCCTATCTACATGCTTTCCTTGCCACCCAACATCAAAATGTGAGAAATTTGGAAAATATTAGTAGCAAGGAGATAATGATGAATCTTTAAAAAGAGTTGCGAACCATTTAGGAAGATCAAAAATACCAATAGTGGAAGGAAAAAATTTCTTACCAAGCTCATAATATACAACAACGAGTAGAAGTTATAAGAAGGAAGCAAGATTAGTTTCTTGCAATGCAAGCTATGACTAGGCAAGACAAACTTAAGCAACTGGCTACTAAGGAAGAGTTGCAGCTAACTGGTCACGAGCTTCCATTTTCTTAAAAATATGAGGAGACAAATCTAGAAGAAAAATAATAAGATGATGATTTATTCCTCTTGTTTGATAAGCTTCCTCACTTTGTGGAGCATAAGACAAAATAAATCAAGGAGGTGCTAAGAAAAGACCAATTCTAGCATGAAATATAGGTCTTCTATTCAAACCTCAATGTTGAGCCATCATTTCTTGAGCTAGAAGATCTTGTGCAATAATAGAAACAAGAAGAGGTCCCTATACTATTAGAGAATTCACCAGTGCCAACCCTTGTTGGCTAGCAAGAGATCAAGGTAGTAGAGGTTTCAAGAGGACGTACCATCAAACATCTAAGTCAAGTTTGCAATTCACCACTTTTCATTCTCACCTCTAAGCATGAAGATGATATTTTTGAAGAAAAGGACAATCTTACCCATGTGCTAAAAGAAGACAACACCAAAACATGGGTGGGCTTCTTTATTCTCAATCTTTGGAAGGCATTATGACAATTTGTGGTATGCCCATCAGTTTTATTCTCTTGGCTAGTTGTCCACAAACATGAAGAACATTAAAGCTAGTTAGGAAGGGCAACTACTTCAATAAGCTAGTTAGTGGCTTTGTTTAATATCATTTCAATGTGAATCTATGTACATGGTAGGTTATAAATTCTCTTGTTTTCCAAGAAGTATTTTCATGCATACTATTTGAATAGTAAGAATAGTATTTGAAGCTATTTTATTAAAATAAGAATTATATTATATTAAATAGTAACATTCACATCATTGTATTTCATTCTTTTTTATTACAATAGATGATTATTTTGACATGTAAATGACTACCAAATTTTTAAAAAGATAAAATAATTGTTAACACGCTCACACAATTACATGTCAATTTTACCTGAGCTTATGTTCATCAACAAATTTTTGATGTTGAGAAGAATTTTTATCTTGAATAAACTCAATTGTCTCTCCAGTAAATGTAAATCTAGTAGATTCTGGTGGGAGTTTGTGTTTGGCTCCACTATAATCCACATGCACACTGTGTATGTTATTGTTAGGATTCGATAATACTAAGAGGGCGGGTGAATTAGTATTACAACACTTATATGATTTCTTTAATCACTTAAAAAATATAAAACTTAAAGAAAATATCCATGCAAAATAGACATAAACAATATAACTCATGATGACATTATTTTGTTCTTGAGGAAACCCTAGCCAAGGAAAAAACCTCGGTGGGGATCGTACCCACAGATCTCTGCACTATGAATGTTGTGACCCTATTAGGAGTCCTAGGCCTATTAGGGTTCAAGTAATACAATAGATAGGTCCCTATTAGAGGACTAATAAACCCTGTTAGAGGTGTAAAAAAACCCTTGTTAGAGGTTGTGCTCACTGCACTACAAAATCTTGACCTTTTTCCCTTTTCTACAAAAGTGTTCACCCAAAATCTGAGAACTACTCTTTTTCTCCTAACTCATCATCTTCCACAATTTCTTTTGATCTCTTATATATGCTTGTGCAACATATACACATTTTATATGTTGTTACACTTTACAAAATGCACTCCTATATATACCTGGCTAAGAGTATATTTACAATGTGAGTGTCGACCTAGCACTTTACATTTTGAAAATAACAATTCTACATTACATATTAACATAAGCAACCTTACATGCTACATTTAAACATTGGGGGTATTACAAATAAATAATTATATCACAAAATGTCTTTGCATCCCATCATGCAAAGTCAACCTTTGTTTCTTATACTACTACTCTATCTTTTATCTTCGCAAGTACTTAGAAATCTCTAACTCTTTTTACATTCATCCAAAACCAAATAAATCACATATGAACATCTATCAAAAATCTACAATTATATATCCATGTTCGCATATCATAATATAACCTATGCCAATCTTGGTGACCAAAACTATACGTCTTTATAACCAAAATTGCATGTGGACTTAGGCATTTTTCCTAATTTATCCTATTGTGATCACCAAAATTTATCTTCTACTGATTGTGATCATCAAGAGGGTAAGTGTTACCATAAATGAAATCATCCAGGTGTCTGCATGCTGGCCCACTTTCTAACAATCTCCCCCTTTGGAATTGATGGCAACACTTAGTAAAAAAATGGCTAAGTGTAGACACATCAACTCAAAAAAGTTTCTAACTCCATAATATCAAAGATTCCTATACTTTCCTTATGTAATCCCCCTTTGGTATATATTTTTCACTAGCTTCTACACTCCCCCTTTGACATCAATGAAAAAGGTGCCAAAAATATATTTAAACACAAAATTTTGAATCACACTTATAGCTTCACAGAAAGAAGCACATCTCTGAAGTTTTTCTTTATTGCTATTAGGTTTGCATCCCATGTGTCCTTTACTAGTTTTGCAACCTAAATTAATCCACTCAAGGAATAGGTGGCCTTCTCAGCTGACTGCAAGGTTTTTGGAACAAAAGTCTCATAAGTCTGGAGGCTCTCCTGAAGATCCTCCAAGGTATTTTCAATTATGCTTAACTTAGCAATCAGAAAGTTCCTAAGTTTTCCAAACCTTATCTGCACTCTTTCCTTTTCAATATTCAACACATTAATCCTATCCAAGATCTGAGTGACTTCCTTGCTAACTTCATATGTCTTCTTTGTGTCATATTCTTTAGCAATCCTTGCTAAAGATTCATTTTCCTTCTTAATAATGTTAGATATATTTCTGACATGCTTAAAAGATGTTATGCATAATGTATACAATTATTTTCCTTCATGAAGTAAAGCCTTATTGCTTTCTCAATCTGTATTAGGGTCTTTACATTATCCTTAAGATCTTCACATATTTCCTTAACTCTATTTACTTCAAAGTCCTTGATTACATTAATTCTTGCAGCATCTTCTAAACTAGAGAAAGTACTATCTATAGTATCCAAAATCTGATCAAGGTGATCAGTTGCATTACCTTCTTGTGCTGCAGGGGCCAAGTGCAAAAGTCTTTTCAAAATTGTGGTTTTTTTCTCCACTACCTTTTTTTTTTTTTTGTCTTCTTTCTTTTCTGATCTTTCATTTTTCTTGGCAAAGACAAAAATTGACAGTTGCATAAGATCCTCTTCTTCCATATACTCTATGTTTGTTGGAAGTGTCTTAGAGCCACTTGCCAACAATGAGGGTTTCAATGTGAGATGTTCATGTTTTTTAACCTTTACTATTGTGTATTCTTCCATTGAAGTACCTTGATTCCCTTTATCTACAATCTCCCTTTTCTGGTCCTCTTCAGAAGGTTTATTTGTGTCCATACCCTTTGTAGTGTTTTCCTCCTTGACTTGTTTATGTTGGGGTGTAGTAGTGTTAGTGTTAATTTCTTTACCTATATTTGCTTCCTACATCTAGTCCTATTGAAGTACATCAACCTCAATGTTCCCAATTATATTAGTAATATTCTTTAGTGTCTCAAATGAATCTACTTCATCTCTTGTAGTGTCAAGAGATATGCCAATGTTGTCAATAAAGAAATCAGATTCGGGGCTATCCTACATCTCAGTATGCACTTCCTCAGTTACAATCTTCTTGGAAAACTCCACAATCTTGATGTCCTTAGGAGTTACAAGGGTGGCCTTAAGTTTTTCAATGTTCAAAATTTCTAGTAGTGTGGCCTTTTCAATTTCCTTATGTGTTTCTTCTATTACCTCATCATACTTCCTCACCATTATCTTGACAAGTCTATGTTTGGTCCTTAAAAGTGGTTTCAACTTCTCTAACTAGCTAAAGTTCTCTTCTATTGTCATCACTCATTTAATTTACATTAGGGCATATTTCTTTATCTTTTGATCCTCATCTAGTGCTCTCCTTTTTCTTGCGTCTAATCTCTCAAACAACTCCTTAGAGACAAAGGACTCTATTTCTATTAGGTTTCTCTTAAAGATGAGCATGTAGTTAATTACCATGTCTTCTATTTTTAGATTATCATCCTCATTAAACCTATCAAAATACTTTTGGATTGTGAAAATCTTACCTTTTTTTAAAGATCTAGTCTCCATAACCTTTAAGTCATGCTTCTAGATATACCTTTCTGATTTCTTCTTTATTTCCACTTCTTGATTTCTCTTCACTTCTTTTTCATCTTCTTGTTTTCTTTTCTTTTCCTCTTCTTCTTCTTCCTTTAGTCTATATTCATCTTCCTTCTTCTTCTATGAAGATGGTGGAGTATCCATGGTCTTTCTCTTCCTTTCAGGACCAGTAGGCATTTCCTTTGGCCTAGATTTAGGAGGACTTGGGGTCCCTTTTAGTGTCTCTGCAACTATTGTTGCTGCAGCATGTCTCTGTGAAGTTCTCCTAGGAGGTGTAGGAGAGGTGTCTTCAACTTCTACAAAAGGTACTACCCTTCCAGTTATCTTGATCTCTATAGAGGGTACATGGATGTTTATTATTTGTCCAATCTCTTCAATTTTATCCCTAACTTATTTCATTTCCTCCTTAGTAATCCCATGTGCACTAGCAAGTTGATCCACAAGTTTCTCCACTTTCTTCTCTCTTTTCCCTCTAGTCAATTCCTCTTGGACTTCTGAATATTTATCATAATATGTTCCCTATCTAGGTGTATCAAGGTCCTTTGGTGCTATGAAGACATCTTTCACATGAAGTTAAAGTATATCTCCATCTACTTCATAACCCATGGGAGTAGTCCATGTGGTCCTTGGTTCCACTGCTTCAAAATAGGTGCAATAAATTTCAACCACAAAGCATATGTTGTCTTTACATTTTTCAACAATAGACCTAGGGATCCTTTCCCTTTCCTCCATTTGTCTTTGGAACCTCTTGAGTATGCCATATACATCACTGAAGCTTTAGATGTCACCATGTTTTTTGTAGGCTTGACTAATTTGGAACATGTTGGGGATATCCTTCCTCCATAAATATAGTCCTGGGAATCTATGTGTGACATGAAAGAATATGTATGTGATTAATGAACTAAACCTAAAAATGTTGGTTTTTTTGTGCTTAATAGCCTTCAAATTCTCTAGTAATTATTTCCTCATAAGTTCACACAAGTCATACTCTTCATTTTCTTCAGTCATCTTATAGGCCATGTGTATGAATCCAACAAATACACAATTGAATTGGCTACTATATTGCATTTTGTACCCTATGATCATGAAGATTACCTTCACATCTAGATGCCTAATGTCATCAATAGTCATTTCCTACTTGTGTCACTTACTACCAATTAGGGCTTCAACCTCTTTCTTCGTGTTCCTCACGGTGGTGAGAAAATTTCCCTTCATGGTCATCCTTGTTATATCATGAAGTAACTCTCTAGTGATCATTTTTATCTATCCACCAATCCAAATGAATTCTTTATGAAGTCATCTTGATACTATATTAACCCATTACTCCTCACTAAATTTGTGAAGTCCCGTGTATTTTATTACTTGTAGTTTGTGCAATATTTTATACTCCTGTAATGTACCATCAAAATTCAACAAGCTCCTCATTCCATAAGATATTTCCATTGTTCCAATGATTTCTTTTTTATTGTGGATAAAATATCATCAACATGTAAAACTTCATGAGGTGTGTGCGAGAATGCTCCAATGAGATCATCCTCAGTGGACTTCTAGGGATGTTGTTTGAACTTGTATTTTTTCCTTTTCCTTTCTATGACATCAAAGACTCTAGGGAAATCCATTTCTACCTTCGCAACTGTAAATAAAAGGTCTAGAGAGTGTAAAATGGAATAACTTACTCACAAAATCCATGGTAGGGTTCTGCAACTTCATAATTTGATCACCATAAATTTCTCCTAAATCAGATTTCTATATCTTCTCTTCAATTCATTTGAAATGGTACTAAAATCAGATAAGTATGAGCACTTATAGATCATAGTGCACATTTTCCCATAAAACTCACAAAGCTTCTATGCTTGAGTCATCCTACAAACTATTACCAAATTTTCAATTCACCTAACAACACTCAGCAATCATACTAGTGATCATAAAACACATCATACCAGTTGTAAAAAAGATCACACAACTCCATCCAACTGATTATAGGCTTCATGTAAATATGGTGTTACATCGTAATGCTCCCCCTAAGGCCTGCAAGGCCCTTCATGTTGGTGAAGAGGCATTAGACCCTAATGAAGATCCAATAGAGTTTGTTGAGTCTCCTTGATTTTTCTCTACATCTCCATTTTCACCTTCCTTTAATTCATTATCCTTAACCCATTCTTCCTTGAATTCCTCCTTCATTTGTGCAATCTATTTCTCACTTTCACTGAGTTCCCTTTTCATTTTGAGAGGTTAGAATGTCCTCTTTATTGGTCATGTGAACCTATAGTACTTCATAATATGTCCATCATTATTACATTTGAAGCATGTGACCTTCTTCTTAGGTCTTAACTTCTTGTAGTCAATCCATAACTTTAGTATTTTGAAATATGTCCAAAGTTGTTGCACTTGTAGCACACAAACTTATTAGGTATATCATTAGGTTTCTTAGGATCTTTTTTTTCATTATCATTTTTGTTCATTTCAGGATTATTATCCTCAATATCACTTACTTGCTTACTTTCTTTTGGTTTACTAGCTTCTTTATTTTCAGTTTCTTTATAATCGGGTCTCTTAGATCTCGTGTTTGGTTTTCTACATTCCTTTATCTTATGTCCATAGTTATAACAATTTAAAAAATAACCAAGAAGGGTTTAGTTTTTCTTGTACCTTTGTTTTATTACTTCTTATGTCCTTGATTTCAATTATTACAATGGTCATGAGGTGACTTTTTCTTATGTTCAGCTCTAGGTTCTTCTTTCTTAGGAGAATCAAGATCAATAACTATATAATCTTTCCTTTGAAATAAATTCTCAACAAATCCTACTCCTATCACATCTCCAATAGGTTTTTGCATGTCAATTTGTTCATCAAGATTTTGGCTACTCTCATGAAGTTTCTGTATGCAACCTTTTTCTTCTTCAAGTTTACCAGTTATAGTAATAATGTACCTTTCAACTTTCTCATATTTGGTCTTCATAAATTCCAATTGACCTTCTAATCTCAGTCCTTCAAATTTTGTGATCTGCAATTCATCTCTCAATCTCTTATTCTCATATTTCTCATTGTCAAGTTCCTTTAGTAGGTTAAAATTGGAAATCTCATATTCATCTTTTAATAAATCCTTTTCCCTTTAAAGATTTTCAATATGTTTTGAATCAGATTTTTCTTTTTCAGGTTCAACTTGAATTTTTACAAGTTCTTCTCTAATGCTCCTAGCATGATCCAACTGCTCTCTAAGCTTCTTGATGAAATCATCTACCCTTCTTGACTTTAATTTCAAATCTACTCTATATGAATTAGCCATATCAAGATCTTCCGGTGAAATCTCATAATTCTTCTCCAAGCTCTCCAAATCCATTTAGATCTCCCTTAAGTTTTTAGGCTTCCTCTCTAAGGTCATGATGCTCTAATACCAATTGTTAGGATTTGGTAATACTAAGAGGGGGGATGAATTGGTATTACAATAATTATATGATTTCTTTAACCACTTAACAAATATAAAATTAAAAGAAATAGCCATACAAAATAGACATACAAATGATAACTCATGGAAACATTATTTTGTTCTCGAGGAAATCTTGGCTAAGGGGAAAACCCCACTGGGGATGGTACCCACAAATATCTGCACTATGAATGTTGTGACCCTATTAGGGGCCGAGTAATACAATAGGTAGGTCTATGTTATAGGACTGATAAAACTTGTTAGGGGTGTGCAAAAACCTTGTTAGAGGTTGTGCTCACTACATTACATTTGGCCAATAGCAATTATACATTACATATTGACATAAGCGGCCTTACACACTATATTTATACATTGGGTCCATTGCAAAAAAATAATTATATCACAAAATGTCTTCGCATGCCATCATGCAAAGTTAGCCTTTGTCACTTGTATTATTTTTATGTCTTCTGCCTTCGTAGTTACTGAGAAGTCTCTAACTCCTTGTACATTCATCCAAACCCCAAGAAATCAAATCTGAACATCTATCATACATATAGAAACATATATCCATGTTTGCATGTCATAATATAACCTGATCCAATCTTGCTGACCAAAACTATTTGTCTTTGTAACCAAAACTACCTATGGACTTAGGCATTTTTCCTGATTTATCCTACCACGATCACCAAAATTGATCTTCTATTGATTGCGATCATCAAGAGGGTAAGTATTTCCATAAATGACAACATCCAAGTGGTTTCATACTGGCCCACTTGCCAATAGTTATCTACCACCACCTTCATCAAGAGAATTTTTAAGGTGACCTAATGCAATACAGAGGTGACAGTTTAAGCAAAATAAGAAAGATAAAAAAAATATTTTTGGGGGTTTTTAATGTTTAAGAAAAGTACCATTTTGGTGGCCTTCATAGAAAAATTTGAGGTTGAAAAAATTGTTCATCCTTCAACATGTTGTTCCAATGGCATGCACCGAGGGACTAATTTTAGATCTCTTGAAGACCTTTCAAATTAGGTATTTTGTTCTAATTTTTGAGCAATGAGATAAAATTTATGACCCTACAAAGTTGGGGTAGAAAATTACCAAAATGGTACGAGGGTTTTGAAGGCTAAAGTGAAGACAAAAACTCAAAAAAGCATGCAAGTGCACCATGTGTCTAGGTTGTGGTTGTAATAGTTGACGGACCTGTGGGACCCACATCATTCAAGAAAAAATGCCACTTTTTTTAGCTAGTGGTCGATCATGAGGTAGATTTGATCCAAAAATAAGATTGTCTCCATGCATGAGAAATGAGGAATCACTACGAGTAGAGTTGGGAATTTATTCCCTCATGATGGTGAGGAAGTTTGAAAAGGCACAAGTGACATCAATGTTGCTCGGTGGGAGAAAAATAAGGGCACAAATAAGCATGCCAAAGAAGTTGAAATGACCTCCATGATGAGGCTTCCACATGGAAAACATGCAAAGCCCCTTCTAGTTACATTTTCGATATTCAGTTGAAGAAAATCATATATGTAAACTTGTAGGCACATTGTACAAAGGGGGGTTGTTATGGAGTTTTTTGTGCACTGCATAGAAGAACACATATAAATAGCTATTGTTTCATTTTTCAAACCTTAGCCTTTTATTTTTCACATAATCAATGGAAGAAAGTGTTGGAGCTCAAAAATTCAGTCCATGTTTTTGAGTAAATATTTCTAAAATTTGTTTGTGTCAGAATTGTGCCTTTGAAGTTCATTGAAAGATGCCTAGTTTGAGTACATTAAAAGAGGGCCTATTGAGTTTCATGATGTGTCACTTGGATAGGGTGTCTATCACCTATAATTTTACATATGTAATAGGTTTTAGGTCCTGGGTTTCAGTTCTGACATGTTTTTGAGGTGGCTATTTAAGGGTGTTCCCAAAATCTTCTTAAAGCCTATTTCCTGATTTTCACTAAGTAGCCCACTTTGGAGGTGTGTATCTTTTTCCCAATGATTACTCATTGCATGAGGGTTGTTGCAGTATGTTTTAGGCATGAAAGTGTATCTCTATACCCATTTTTAGACCCCCGTGATTTCATTTGATTAGTTTACTAGAGCCTTTCCGTTTGCCAATTGTTAAATTTCTCTTAAGTGTGCAGAATCCTAAATTTAAATGGACTACTTTGAGGTCTCACAAGTTGAACCCATTTCAAGGTCAAGAGAAATTGAATGATTTTCCACATTATAAAAATGGAAGTGTACCTCTATGAAGATTTGTAGATCATGACCAATCCGTTTGGTCACTTTGCCTGTCCCATTCCAAATCCAATTTCTGCATATTTCACTGTTTTAAGTTCAAGAAGTTCTGAAGGGGTGACTTTGAATATTAATTCTAGATGACCAGTTGATCATTTGAGGAATCCAATTATAGCCTTGTTTTCTATATGTGAAAGATAATTTACACCCAGGGTTTCAAACCATAAGGGTCTCATTTGATGGGTTTATGGGATCAAATCAAAAGATAATCTATTGAGATTAACAGAGTGTGTTGGGTCATTGTTATCAAGAGGTCAACTTTGGAGGCAAATGAAAATTGATTTATAAATCATCAATGGATATCCTTCTGCAATATTGTGATAATATGTAGCCATGTATTTATCCAAATGATCTTAATGTTTTTTGAAAGCCAAGTGGAAGTTGGGGACACAAAAAGAAAAAATCTATAGCCAATCACGTTTTTAATCGTATCTCAAAAAATACGAGCTGGGTCGGGCTGAATTTTACATATGTTTGAGATGACCATGTGTGCACTATACCAAATTTTTTTTAGAAAAATCTAGTTTGAAAATCAAAAGTTATGGTCCTCTGAGTATTGGCGGAAATAAAAAAATCACTAATGCTTCCAGAACTTTTATCCCACATGCACATCGTTTTGGTGTTTTAAGATGTTTATATACATTGGCGGCCGGAAGTAAGGTAAATGAAGTAAGATAGAAGCTTATGGCTGGCCTTTTCCTTGTGGGCCCACCTTGGTGTGCATGCTAGATGGGCACTTAAGACAAAATTTTAATGAGACATTTAAAAACTCTTAAAATCTTAGTCCCACATTCGCCCGGAAATGGAAATCTAAGATGCATAAATGAAACAATGCACACATATGAATTAGAAGAAAGAGAAAGAGGCTCTATAGGTGTTCTCATGTGAAGGCACCTTGGGAACCATGCCGGTGGGCTAGAGGTAAGGAAATTTTGCAGACGAGTGGTGAGATGACCAGGACCCCAGGTGGACACATGGCAGCCATTTGCTCAATCTCGTGATAGGTTGGCGGTTAAGGAAAGATAAATCTAGAGATTAAGAGACTACATGGTTGTGTAATCTCCAAATCCTTGGCGGTCAGAGTTGAAAATTCAGAGATTCAAAGAATGAGTTCAATCGCCCAATCTCTGAATTTAATCCAAGGTTAGAAGTCTATTCTGAGATTCAAAGATAGCCTATTCGTGTAATCACTAGGAGTTGATTGTGGTGAAGACTCCATTCAGAGATCACAAGAATGAGGGATTCGCTAGATCTCTAGATAAACAATAGGTTAGCTGAAGGATTTAGAGATTATGAGAACAGTGCATTCACCCAGTCTCCAAACTTAGAGGTCAAGGCCAGGGTTAGTCCGAGCATCCAATCACATCATGACACTTGTCACATTCTAGTCAGGTATGAGGTAAAAGCCATAATTAACATGCAAAAGAATTTAAAAAGTGACATAGTCCAAACATTAGGAATAAATTCAAAATTTAAATGACAGGGCCTGTTCAGAGAATTAATGCCTGGAGATTCATTTTTTATCCAAGTATAGGTATATAATATGTTTCAAAAAATGGCAAGACAAGAGGAATCAGATAGCAATCATTGTTTTCAATTTCAGCTTAGTGGGAAAGAGTAGTAAGGGATGGAATTTCAAGATCAGAATCAAGTTTGTTGGGAAATGATTGCAGGCATGATCAGTTGGAGAGGATCAGTTTGAAGATAAAGTTGCAAATCAAAATTGAGGGAAAAACTTGGAGATATTTTGTTCAAAGAATGGACAACTGTCAGTTGGTTCTAATTGACCACATTCTCCTATATCTCATTTTTTCTTCATTTTTACAAGGATGGTGGAATAATCACTGTAGAGGTAGTATTCTGGCTTTTGAGCCCTTATTTTTGTGGTTTTCATGGTTTTGTGTTTGTATTGAACCAGAAGATTTTTAATGAAAAATAGTGGAATCTCAATCCTGTATTGGTGATGTCTTCATGTGTATTGGTTTAATTTCTTGTGTATTAGTTTGTAAGGCAATCTGATATGCTGGTTGCAAGGTAACTGTGAATCTGTGTTCTTAGTTTCTCTCAAGGGGTGAATAAATCTTTGGCACAATTCTGAGAATTTAACAATGTGTATGAATCTGATGTTTGGGTAAAGGAGTGAGAGAAAAATATGTAAGGCATTTCATTTGGGTTTCATGTGTTTAGAGTTAGAGAGTTTCATGGGATATGCATTCATTTGACTTTGTTGCCCAACAAATAAGGCACTGGTCATTGCTTGTCATTGCATCTTTCATCATCAAATCTAAAATTAATGAATATTGACTTTCATGTATGTTGTAGAGCTGAGAAGATTAGGTTTGTATCAAGGATATACACTAATGTTTTAATGCTTTGAAGAAGTAGATCTGATAGGTACACTCGCATGTAGCCAAGATCTCAAAGTGAAGAAGGATTTTATCCTTTTTAATTAGTCTTTTCTTGCTAGAGTCGGGAGTTTAGGAATCACAGAGTTCCATTTAAGCATTCAAGGCTTGTGTTAGGATTTAGCAAGAAAAATCACTAACAGAAAGGATACTAGATTGTGCCCAATTTTCTTTTGTTTTGTGGATGAATTCAAAGCTCCATGTCAATTTTGGATGAATGTAGTTATAATTTTTTATTTCAAGCTCTTATAATTCATCATAGAATATAAGTTATTGGGCCATGTGTGCTTACTCTTTCAATGCTTATAATATGGGGTTATACTATGCCATTTTGGTGAATAAAACTTGTTTAGAATAGTTTTTTTAGCAAGATCGTAGGGACATTTCCTGTGAACCTTAGTAGGTGCTTCTCACGGGAAGATCTAAATATTTTGACCCATTTAAAGGATCTTGTCATCATGTTCTCTTTCCAAAAATGAAGAGTTTGTGGATTTCTATTCTCATTTATGGAATTGTATGTTCTTGTTATTTTTGGAGAAAAATTCAAAGGGTTTCAAAATATTTGGTGCATCACCTTGGTTTTTGTGTTAATATCTCTTGCCCTTCCCAAAAAATACCAAAAACAAGAGGTAACTTCTTTAAAATCTTGGAGGTTGTTTCACATGGTGTAATTTGTCCCACTCTAGTGAAGCTTTCTAACTGCCCTTATTTAGGCATGATCCTAAAAGATGATCAAAAGTTTTCATGGCATGCCCGGTGGGAAAAGCTTTCACAACTTGAGATTTAGTGTTTTCTTCAGTATTTTTAGCCTTTAAGAGGCATGTTTCAAGCACTTGGAATTTTGATGGTCTGCACCATGTTTTCTATTTGGAACAGACCTTCCATCTTTCTTTAAAATATCATTTGTACATATTTTTCTTTCATTATGCTTTAGTATGGAGGGATATTACAAACAACAAATTTTTGTTGCTTCTTTCCATGAAAATGCAAGCATTTTTCCTCCCTATCAGCAATATCAGGTGGTAAATGCTTCCAATTTTTCTCCAAATTTTCTTGTCACAACCAGTTATGAGAAGCATCAAAATGTTTGCCTCCTACTCACCCCTAAATAAGCCTATCAACAACTAGAGGATGCTTATTTTACCTCCTATTAGCATGCTTTCCCTCCCACCTAGCATCAAAATGTGGGAAATTTGGAAAATATTAGTAGCACATAGATAATGTTGAATCTTTAAAAAGAGTTATGAGCCATTGAGTAAGAACAAAAATATCAGCAATGGCAAAAACAACTCACTTACCAGGGTCAGATTATAAAGAAACAAGTAGAATCTCTAAGAAGGAAACAAGAGTAGTTTCTTTCAATACAACATACACCCAGGCAAGGAAAACTTAAACAACTGGCTACTAAGGAAGAGTTGCAACCAACGGATTGTGAGCTTCCATTTTTTTACAAAAATGAGGAGAAAACTCTAAAAGAAGAAGAAGAAGAAGAAGATAATTTATTCCTCTTATTTAATGAGCTTCCTCACTTTATGGAGTGTGAGGTAGAAGAAAGAGAGGAGGTGCTGAGAAAAGACCAATTCTAGCATGAAATAGAGGTCTTCAGTTCAAACCTTAATTTTGAGCCATCACTTTTGTGTCATGTAGAATTGTCCACCTATCTAGAATACATGACAAATAATAGAATATTAGATCAATGAGTTAGTATATAGAAATCAAATCTATACACAAACAAAACTCATTTGAAACCATCCTATTGCCTCATAGTCATGAAGAACCATTAGATAATGTAATTTCTCTCAGAATGCATATAAATCTAATTGAATTGACAATCTTGAAATGGAAGATTCAATTATCCATGTACCTAGTTATGCAAATTCGATATAATTGAGATGATAAATTATAAAATTGATATAAAAATGGATCCTAATTGATGCAAATCTAGATGAATTATGTTATGAAAAATGATCTAAAATGTTGTGGTTATGATCCACATGATTCAATTCTATAATGTAATTGATCTAGATGATAAAATTCAAGTAAGATTATGATGATTTATCCTATTGCAATTCAAAACTCAAATTAGCATGACCTCCTTATGCAAATGATCTAGATGCCAAATGACTTGATTTGAATTGATTTTATAGATTTCTCAATGAAGGGAGAATTAGTGAATTAGAATTTGTGTGTGTGAAAATTGTACCTAGCTATGGACACAACACTTCAGTAAAACATTAGAGGTTAGAAAAAATTGAAATCTTGCAAGTAATTGAAACTAAGCTAACCAGGCGATTTACTGCCTTCTAGTAGGTGTGAGTATGGTATTCTCAAATTAGACCGAGATCAGTGACAATGCAACACCCAAATGAAGGATTTAATTCTAAAAGATGAATGTAGAACGAATGTATATTAATCTATATTTTTTTGGATTTTGTATGCAATTAAGATTGAAAAACTGTATGAATCTAAGCGAGAAATGAAATTGAGATGATATGTAGATTTAATCTAAGAATGATATGAAAACTATAAATGCAAAGATATGATATGAAAACTATGAAAAACTATGACCAACAATGAAAGATCTCACAAATCGCCTGTCACAAGTGTTTAATCCTTCAATCACCAATTCGCCAAAGAAGTTGTGCAAATTCGAGTGTTGATAATTATGAAGAGCTGAGCCTTGATTTTATAGAAATATAAGGCTTTGAGGGTGCATGAGAAAAGCCATAAATCACTCTTGATGAACTCAGGTTGATTTTCAAGTTATCAAGAAATCAAAGATAATTAACTCACAAAATCATGCAAAAATAGCTTTTTAACTCAAATCAGAAGTTTAGATCAGCTTTCAACTCAAAATAGATGTTGAGTTTCCAAAAGATAACAACTTGAATTGATTTTCTAATTTAAAGTTTAACTGCTCTTTGAATGTGCATAATAATTATGAATTAATTAATTAAATAAAGTGATTTATCTTCAACTTAACTGATTTTTGCATTAAAATAATTGATTTATGGGTTAATCAATTATTAAATCAAACTTTATTCAAAAACTATATTATTAAAAATTGACAACTAACTTTAATTAATTGAATAAGAATTTAATCAATTAGTCATAAGATTTTTTATTTATTGTCAAATTAAATGATACAATTTAGGAATAAATTTAATTAAATAATTAAGTGGCAGTATTAAATCTAATTATTTAAATATTCAATTAATCAAACTTTAGGATAAATAGGATTTATCGCCAAATAATATATTAAATCAAAAATAATTAGGATAAATAGGAATATTCATAGGAATATTCCTTGATGCAGAATTTAGGATAAAATCAATTAGGATTCAATAATGTGCAGATGTGCCTTAGGTTAGGACTTTGATGTCGATTTCATTCAATTTGTCAATTTAAGAGGTTAATGAACCTATAGCTCCATTTTTGGGGTATTACATTTTTTCCCTTTTTGAATTACTGTGTAAAGCGCAGTGGTTCAAAGATTAGTCTGTGTATGATATTGAAACTGATTTAAAAGATGAACCGATTCCGAGATAGAAATCGATTGAAATATTTGAAGATGTTAGGTCCTGATTGACCAAAGATAAAGTTAACTATAGCAACAATGAACCGATGATTACGAAAAGTGTCAAAATGCCTAATTCTGAACCTTATGATTACAAAGAAGTGAGTGACCTGACTCCAGACCTGATTGTCCAAAGGAATCAATATTGGTATCACATCTGAACCCTTTAGTTACGAAGAACCAAGGAAATGATGCTAATGAACTTATGGTTACGAAAAGTTGATACAGTTTACAAGATTGATTAGGATACGAGATTGATAGGGATCTCGATGAATCTGATATGCCCCAAGAGATGAGGTCTTTAGATAAATCAACAACTAGACGTGTTTGTTGTCTTGATTACTGAGAGAAGATTTGATTGAAAAAATTAGATTTACAGACTTGAATGATATGCAATACCATGCCCCCTTCGGGATGAAAATCAAAATCTGACAAGAAAAGTCAGTGTTGAATGGTTTAGAAGCATGTTAATTGATTTGAGAATTGGTTGTACACGTCTGAGAATGCATTCTGCATCATTTGGAGGTCCTGAAGACCAAGTTTGACTAGGTTTGACCATGAGTTGACCATGGTTGACCAAGTTGAAATTTTTATAGTTTGATGTGAGATAATCAGTTAAGTTGAATTCTAGATTTCTGTGATGATTGAAGGTTGATTATGCAAGCAGTTGGTCATCCTAGGTCCAAAAATTTTAAATCACTATTTTGACATAGTAAATGATCTCATATTTCAATTTTGATCCCAAAAATGGGTTTAGAACATCGAAATTAGCTAGGGGTGCAATTTTCATGGAAAACGGAGCACTTTTGAAAATTAGGTCAAAAAGCTATATAAGGGCCAAAAAGGTCATTTTCAATTCATTATTCACTTTTGACTTTTGAAACCTTGTGGACCCCTCTGAGCGAGAAAATGGCTGAGATGAAGGTACCTATGTCTTCCCACCAATTTGAGCATAGCCGGAGACATTAGTGGCCTCCACGGTATGGACATCCGGTAAGTGGACCTCTGTGCCTCTTTGTAAATTCCATTTTTGCATGTTTGTAGCATTTTTAGGTTGTTTTTCATACGTTTTGAATTTTCAATTCTCGCATGCATGGAAACTTGCATGATTGTCTTCCGTGACTCGTACGACTTTTCAATTTCTAGCAGTTTGTTGTATCATAACCCCTAGAAACTCATTTGAGAGGGACCCAAGAGTCGTACGATGTTTCGTTGGGTCCCTCATATGTCGTATGGGAAGACCTAGAAAGTCGTATAACCATGGTTTGTCGTATGAGACCCTGTTGAAACTCATACGAGTTTTGATGCCAAACTGTGTTGTCGTATGGAAAACAATAAGCTTAAAACACCTCTTTAGGTCAAAAATTTTGATTTTCTGATTCCTTAGGCTGATTGCTGAGCATTTAATGGACCTTCTGAGATAGTGAACTTTTGAATTTCTATACTGTTAGCCTATTTTTCAACCAAATTACTAATAGGATTCTATTTTTTTGTTCTTTGTAGGTCATATATCCTGACGTTCATGTGTGCATATCACACCTCGTGACATAGAGATTATGTGTGTCTCTTCCAAACCCTATGAGGGTACATCTAGCTGCCTGTGGTTTTGAGTATTTGATTCAGTTGCCTAAGATTAGGGTGAACCATGAACTCTTGACTACTTTCATTGAGAGGTTTCATTCAGAGACCCAGACATTTCACCTCCCTATAGGAGATATTACTATTACCCCAGAGGACATGTACAAGATTTTGCGCATTCCATTCCATGGTCCTCGTCTAGATTATGTGAGTTCGGGGAACTCTGGATTACATGCCTTCAGATGATTTTTTCAAGATGATACACAGCTCACTGGTTCAATTTCTTGGGAGACATTAGTGCAGCGCTATGGGTAGACCCATAGATTAGAGTGCATTATAGCTGGTATGATAGGAGGCATTATTATGTCTGACCGTTAGCAAAATAGTCTCTTGATGGGATGGGCCCCAATGGTTGCACGCTTGATGGCCACTCCTTCTGAGCTGGGTTGGGGTCAGTGTATGCTGGATCATATGTTCTCTAAGATGCATGAGATCATGTATCAGGAGGGCAAGTCTTTTGCTTCCGGTGCATTGGTTCTTCAGATATGGGCCTAGGAGCACATCCCAGTATGTAGACCAGTTTACTAGGGTCAGCGCCAGCCATAGGAGCTAGTGATATATACTTATTCAAGATATGTTACACAGGTGTGTATGGGCCATATAGAGTACTGGAGATGCTTCCTTAATGATAGCACATTTTTTATCTAGCATCCATATCTTCAAATTGAGGCCTGGCCTACTGCATGAGAGCAGTTTACTGCAGT
The DNA here is from genome assembly GCA_027943335.1 of Chamaecyparis obtusa. NCBI lineage: Eukaryota > Viridiplantae > Streptophyta > Pinopsida > Cupressales > Cupressaceae > Chamaecyparis > Chamaecyparis obtusa. The sequence continues at coordinate 115,482 of BSBK01009587.1, read as the reverse complement.
GCTTGAGCGCTTACTTATTACTAGAGTGTGGAGGTAGTATGACATCATTCAAGATACACCATGGATACTTAGAGATCTTGGATTAGGATGGGGCCCTCAATTGTCCTATGCTCTTTGTACATAGGAGTATAGCGATATTGTCGATAGAGATTGGGACTATCGATCAAATGTTCCAGATGGTGGGGTTACAAATGGTTTTATTGCATGGCTTGCAGAGGATCCGATATACAGGTTTTCAGATCCTATAGAGTTGATACCTTCCATGGAGGAGGCTATGGATGTTACAGGTGCTTCGATGGGTAGAGGGCATAGACGTACAGGTGCATAGGTTCCAATGCCCCAGGCTACACCTCTAAGGCTGAGAGCAGTTTTGACAACTCCATAGAGACCATTTGGTCAGATGAAACCACCTTGTCCCTCTAGTTCTTTAGCAAGCACACCTACAGTTTTACAGAGGAGATCAAATAGAGGAGAGAGTGGTACTCTAGGTAGTATAGGTAGTGCTGATGAGGTACTTGGAGCAGAGCAGTATGTAGGTGCTGGTCCTGATCCTCTATAGGATGATATAGATTTTGACTTGGGTGCTGAGGTGAGATGTCATAAGGCACAGAGAGAAGAGGTTGATGATCATCCAACTAGAGATACAGATATGCCTACAGTAGATGCAGATCCTAGTGTACCATAGACTCCTCAGGAGATCATCAAATGACTTAGATTATAGGTTAGGGACCTGAAGGTATGGAGTGCTCAGTTTGAGGAGCATTTTATAGAGGTAGATAGACAGTGATCCAAGCTCTGAGAGGAGAATAGGAGATTATAGATAGAGGTGACACATCAGACCTCTAGAGTCGCTTACTATGTTTCTACCTACTATGTTGTTGTTCCTGCTGCTCAGAGAGTACCCACATACTTTCAATAGATGATAGCGTCAGAGGGAGCTAGGGAACCTCGAGCTGAGGCAGTGCCTGATGCACCACCACCACTTCCACCAGATGTAGAGGATTAGGCAGACAACTGATTTGTCAAGAGATTTTGATGTTTTTTCTCTTTTTGTTCGTAGATATATTGTTATGATCTTCTGATAGCTCACATGAGTTCATTCTTTTGTATATTGTGCCAGTAGTGCACCCTTGACTAGTTTGAGTTATATGATATATATGCGATCGAGATTTTGGTTATGAATTCATTTGTACTTGTCATGTTTTGATTTAAGATGATATCATGTGATGTAAATTCTATGAGTAGTGTAGAATGTATGTATGGATTTATGCAATGCAATGATTTCTTTCACATGTATGGATGTTATGCAAATGTAATTGATTATGGAAAGTGTAGACACAGAAAATTGGCAAAGGCTTAAATCAATCAAAAGGTGCAATCAAGTCATCAAAATAGCACTAAAAATCGATAAATAGAACAAAGGTAATTCAAATCAAAGGAAAATTCAATTAAATGATTAAATGATTAAATAAGGCTTGAAAAGGGGAAAAACACTAAGAAATTGATTAAATTCAATTGATGACATAGTTGTTGAAATGAAAAATCAAAATGAACCTCTTACCCTTCATGGCTAAATTTAATTACTTTAATTAATTAATAAATATGAAATTCCCTCAACAAAGGAAAAAGGAGACAAAATGGACACAAATCACTCACTTTTGTTGAAATGGTCCAGCCTTTTGAAACCATTTAAATGTTTGTCCCCCAATTTAAGGACAAAGCAAAGCCAATTGACCTTACCCAAGCATAACCATGGTTATCTCACTCTACCCCCTACCCTTGGGAAAATCTTATAAATAGAAGGCATTTTGAGGCATTATTCATCCACTCCATATCTTTGAATTGCAGCAAAGCTCTGTCAATTTGCATCCATATCACTCACTTATCATTTGTCATTGTTAATTAGCTTAAATTGCTTTGATCATAGTAGATTGTTCATCAAATAGAGCTAGAATTTGATAGAATAGATCTAAATTTGCATATCATATAGCTTAATTCTCATCTTTAGAGTGTCACTAGTGAGGATCATAGCTGAGAGCCTCATTTACCACTTTATTTTAGAGAACCATGAGATGTTGATAGATTAATTGTGCATTATTTAGATTAGTTTGCTTTGAATAGTGTAAATTCTCTTTAAATCTTGTAATTTCATGAAGGTGTAAATCACTCACACACAAATGGCATCTCTGATATGTAACCTCCTGTCCCAATCCATATAACCCAGTAATGATATCTGCTCTATAGCGTCATCATATGAAGGCATGTGACCCCAAGTAGCACGCTCTGCACTAGAATGAGCATATACTGCAGATCCCTGAGGCATAGGCTGAATCCGCCCAAACTGTCGTAGTACTCTCCCTGCCAAGAATCTCTCAAGAACAGAGTCGATCCTGCCGATCATCCATCGAGGAGCAAACATATAGGGTAACTCCAAGCTATCCTCTCTCCAATCCTCAACCTCAACATACTCCTGTGTGACGCCGGCATCTCTGATATGTAACCTCATGTCCCAATCCATATAACCCAGTAATGATATCTGCTCTATAGCATCATCATATGAAGGCATGTGACCCCAAGTAGCACGCTCTGCACTAGAACGAGCATATACTGCAGATCCCTGAGGCATAGGCTGAATCCGCCCAAACTGTCGTAGTACTCTCCCTGCCAAGAATCTCTCAAGAACAGAGTCGATCCTGCCGATCATCCATCGAGGAGCAAACATATAGGGTAACTCCAAGCTATCCTCTCTCCAATCCTCGACCTCAACATATGGCCTCCAATAGACCTCATCCATGTCATCAATCTGTCGTCGCCAATACTCCAAGTGACCCAAGTGATGTTGTGTCACCATACCAGTATACTGCCATGCAAAAGGATATCCTAGAGGACGATCTCAATCTGATATAGGACGACTGACTGGTAAGTGCTCCCATATCCACAACTGTAAAATATGAATCCCAGCAGATAATGAGGCTGATCTCCTGTAAACCACCTCATGCAGATCATGATAAAGCTGTGCTAGCACACAAGATCCCCAGTCAAAGCATCGAGGATGATGTAGCAAATCCTCGATAATCCTGCCCCATCCCACTGAAAATCCGCGACCTCGCCGATCAGGTAATAAGACACCACCAATGATAGCACCTAATAAGGCTGGTAAAACAGGAAATGAGGCAAACTAAGGCCATAAGATACAGTCATCACCAATCGACGGATCTCCGAATACTCGTCGACAATATGTCCCGTCATAGACTGCGTCATAATATACTATCTCTCCATGAGTCGGGATCCGTAGCAATCTATAAACATCCTCCGGTGTAATAGTCATCTCGCCCTGTGGTAGCCAAAATGTGTTTGTCTCAGAGTGCCAACGCTCTGCGACAGCAGTAATCAAACCTCGGTTCATCTGGAACCGAGGAAGCTCTAGTACGCACAGTAAACCGCAGCACCTAATCACTCACCTCTCGGCATCAGTCAACTGAGTCCTAAGCTCCATCACCCAGTGTGGTACAGTCCGAAGGTATAGCACAGGGACATCCTCCTATTTAATCAAAACAAGGGAATTACATGAGTAACTTACTATCAGGAAATCAACAATCAATCATGGTCATCAATTTCAATATACCTATCAGACTTACCAATCCTAACTCTAAGCGTTGAGGAAGGACGATCCTAGTTTTATGACTCTAAGCATTTGAGCATAAAATGAATGGACATTTAGATCCATGATCTATCATTCATGATGAAGATTGATTAACCTTATTCTTCGATATTATAGTTACCTATGTCCTAATTCGTTGTTGAAATCAAACAAAGGGAATACCCTAACTAAACATTCGATTGAATTCATTGACGTGATTGATATCAATCAAGTTGACGCAATCGAGCAATCAGACGTCTTAGAAAAGTTTCAAATAAACAAATTTTTTTACTCACGCGACTTTTCTTTCTGGCGTCATTTCTTTTACCAGAGGCGACATTTCTTTGATCAATAGCGTGATTTTATTCATCCGCGTGACTTAATTTCACGGAGGCGGTATAAGATTTACCGAAGGCGACATCTTATTATCACGCGACACCTGATTAAAAATGTTTAAAACCTACGTGACATTAAATTTTCCTTAGGCGACACTAGATTTTCTAAATGCGTGAAAATACCTAAGGGACGCGACATAAAATTTACCACAGGCGACATTTAAAATTTTCAGGCGATACTAAAATGCACGGAGGCGACATTTCTTTTCATGCACGCAGAATTAAAATTTTTAAAAGCATTAAATGAGGTCATAAATGCGACTTTAAAGACATGAGGAAAATTTGAATGACATACCGGAGGACCATCGGTCGCTCTCCGACTGAACCGGTGCGCTCTCTCAAACCGATGCTCGCGATGTGGGACCACCATCGTCTCCAAAAGGCTAAAATCAGAGCTCAAATCTCAAGAAGGAACGGTGCAAATGAATAGTAAAATGAGGGGTTTTACCCTATTTAAGGTGAAATTGGTCCTCATAAACACTTAAAAAAATGCACTTTGAACCTATCATAGGCCATTTTCATTAATCGGGGCATAAATCAAACTTGATTATTTCTTTCAAACGGTATCAGAAATCAAAACATATTTCAACTACTTAAAAATCTTCTAAATCAAGGACTCAATATGTTTTATTTCTGAGGGGGCATCAGAGTATCAAATGGGCATCACATCAAAAACATTTATCAGTGGGGCATATCAATATCATATCATATCATATCATATCAATTTCATATCAGGAGACAAATCAATATTAGATCAATTTACCATATCATATCAAATCTATCATCATATCAAATCTGTCATCATATCAAACCTATCAACATATCAGCAATCAATCAACCCAGGACCTTTATCAATCAACCCAGGACCTTTATCAGTGAACCTAGGACCTATCATCATATCAGATCAGTATCATATCAGAGGCATCAAAATCATATCAGCACCATCATCAGAGGCACATCATCGTCATCAGGAAGTACATCAATCAGAACGACCAGAGGCATATCAGAACAAGGACCTGAATCAGATCATCATACTAAGGGAATCTTTGAATCGGTGTTCTTCGCACATCGACTCAAAGAGGGGCATTTGTAGACACAGAAAATTGGCAAAGGCTTAAATCAATCAAAAGGTGCAATCAAGTCATCAAAATAGCACTAAAAATTGATAAATAGAACAAAGGTAATTCAAATCAAAGGAAAATTCAATTAAATGATTAAATGATTAAATAAGGCTTGAAAAGGGGAAAAACACTAAGAAATTGATTAAATTCAATTGATGACATAGTTGTTGAAATGAAAAATCAAAATGAACCTCTTACCCTTCATGGCTAAATTTAATTACTTTAATTAATTAATAAATATGAAATTCCCTCAACAAAGGAAAAAGGAGACAAAATGGACACAAATCACTCACTTTTGTTGAAATGGTCCAGCCTTTTGAAACCATTTAAATGTTTGTCCCCCAATTTAAGGACAAAGCAAAGCCAATTGACCTTACCCAAGCATAACCATGGTTATCTCACTCTACCCCCTACCCTTGGGAAAATCTTATAAATAGAAGGCATTTTGAGGCATTATTCATCCACTCCATATCTTTGAATTGCAGCAAAGCTCTGTCAATTTGCATCCATATCACTCACTTATCATTTGTCATTGTTAATTAGCTTAAATTGCTTTGATCATAGTAGATTGTTCATCAAATAGAGCTAGAATTTGATAGAATAGATCTAAATTTGCATATCATATAGCTTAATTCTCATCTTTAGAGTGTCACTAGTGAGGATCATAGCTGAGAGCCTCATTTACCACTTTATTTTAGAGAACCATGAGATGTTGATAGATTAATTGTGCATTATTTAGATTAGTTTGCTTTGAATAGTGTAAATTCTCTTTAAATCTTGTAATTTCATGAAGGTGTAAATCACTCACACACAGAAAGATATATGTATGATTTTGATTATGCACATGTATGCCATGTAAATGTAACAAATGGAATGAGTATGATATGCACTATGAATGCAAGGATACACATGATATGTTTTGTAGCTATTAATGAAGACAAGTACTCAGTCTTATGTCAAAAAGGATGTCTAACCTAGGATGGTGACTTGATGAAGGGTGCTCTCCTTAATACCACAAACACATAACAGAAATAGAGAAACAACAACAATATGCAAGAACAGAAAATTGGCTTCTTATTATCTCCACAAATGTGGAATTACAAACTTTCAGAATTACAATATGCAAAGCCACATGGGCATTCCCTTACAATATTCTGTAGGACAAAGCCTCGAACTATTACCTAGATCTACTACCCAGAACTATTCTGAACTACCTAAGACAATAATACAGCCTTCCTTATATAGGCAATTTTCCACCGCCTGGGAAGGTTCCAGAATTTTTAGCGAATAAGGCCGACCAAACTTAGAATTATTTTATTTTACATTTTATTACATCATAGTCGGCTCAAGATAACCTTTGAAGCCCGAACAAAAATTTTGAAGAAAATTATTTTTCGCCATTTCAGGTGGCCCAACTTCTGAAGACCATAAGTCATCACCCGTTGACCCGCTCGGCTATTATAACCCCATTTCAAAAATGCCACGAAGCACTCTACAGGCTTGACTGGCGCAAGTGCCTATCACCCAAATTTTTGACCTCATCCGGGGCCTCTAAAGCCTTCAAAACTGAGTTCAAAGTTTTTGTACCCTGTTGCCAATACCGAAAATCTTCAATATCTTCCAACATACACTTGATCTGGAAATGAAACTTTACTGGCAGACTTATATGACCAAAATGAAACTCCAAGAAAGAAATTAGATCATTCTGAGCACAGATGAAAATTACCAAAAATAGTAACCTTCCATAAATAGCAGCTCTGCACAGGATAGCCCTTATTGAATTCAAAAACAAAAATATTTTTGGGTGATGCAAGATTGCTCTTACACCCAGGATGCTCCTGCGTCATGACTGCTTGTGGTTTTGTGAGGAAACCTTCATGGGAGATTCAGCTCTTCATGTCTAGTTTAAGTTCATTTTTGAAGGATCGTTTAAACATTGAAGTTTATTTAGCAAAGTGTGAGATCATGCAAAGTGAAAAATGTAAAAATGTCATGCAAAATGAAATGCAACCTAAGACCTAGGACCTAGTCACTGATCATGTGTCAGTCATTTTTCATCATTAAATTTTTAGGTAACCAGATAAATCAATACAATGCCCACTAGTTATGAAACCATAGACATATGAATATCAATTTGTATGTGCAAGAATCAATACAACGCCCACTAGTTAGACAACCATGGACATATGAATATTGATTTTGTTTTTGGAATGTTGGATTAGATATAAGCACCAAGGCATAAACACTAGGATGACCTGAATATCATGTCCATTTTGATATAGAAATTTGTATAAGCATCAAAACATAAATGTCATGATGACCATAATACACCTTATGTTACAAACACATCAAATAGTCAAGAGATCATTCTAAATCCAGTGTGAATTACCCATAGTGACCCTTTATCGTTCACCTCCTTAGGCAAGATCATGTTTCATAGTAGGAGAAATAACTCACTCAAAAAAGCAATAGTTAGATCAAACTTCCTTGAATTTTCTAGGTATCAATGGTCGAGGTACTTATGGCCATCCAATTTGAGATAGAGGCTCTTACAGACGGACACCATTTCAATCCAAAAATTCCAAAGTTGTTAGATTTTCACATACAAGTAGAAAACAAAGAAAATATTATGCCCCCAGTCATCACTCTCTAAATCCTATAGATGACATCATCGAAGAGCTCAAAGGAACACAATATGCAAAAATCTCAATGTGAATCAGTAAACATACAAGGAGATAAAAGCATGTAAAAGAAAAGATTGTTTTCATTTGTGTTGGTGTTTGATTGTGTTGTTTGTAGATGCAAAATCCTCTCTGGAGAGGACACAAACAAACTAACTCAGATGAAGCTTCAAAGGACTTTGACTGGATATGACTCATCTAAGATACTAAAGACTGTAGGATATGACTTTGATTGCCCCCAAGTTTGAACGTTGATAGGATACAAATGTTTGAGTTGATTGGTGTACAGGCCGACTTTATTGAAAACAAGAATGTGGAAACTAAAGAAAGACTGAAAGCTAGGAAAAGACCAAGATTGCACTGATAGATTGAGCATTTTAAACAAGTGGCACTCGTTTGCTGGGTTTTCACCATCTTGGCAAAGATTCTATTTTTGCTACCAAGGTGCATGTTTCCAAGTTTTCACCAAGGCACTTTTTCTTTTTCTCATTTTTTTTGTATTTTTCATTTTTATTTTTTTTGTATTTTTTATATTTTTTAAATTTTTTTGTGATACATCAAGGTGCCTATTTGCTAGGTTTTCACTAGGATGATAATTTTTTTAATGAATTTTTCTGATTTTTATGATTTTTTCTGGACATTTTTGAATATTGAATGCCTTAGGCATAGAATTTCTTCAGATGGAGAATGTTGATTGGTTCTTGCAGCTATTCTCCTTCAGTCGTTGAGAGTTGATAGGCTCCATAACCAAAAGTAGCAATGATAAAAAGGGACCCAGCCAGTTGGGTTCAAACTTCCCCTTGCGCTCTCTATGTGATTGATTTTTAGGATTCTCTCTCAATACTAGATCTCCAACCTAAAATTCTCCATGTCTGAATTTCTTGTTGTAGCCTCTAGACATTATTTTCTGATATACTCTGAGATGATCATATGCTTCTTGTCTGCACTCATCCAGTAGTTCAAGTTCTTGCAACCTAGACACTCTGTAGTCATCATCAGTTACTAGACCATGCATTTTAATTCTTAGTGATGGGATTTCAACCTTAATAGGCAGTACCACTTTAGACCCATAAACTAAAGTGAATGGTGTAGCCCCAATGGGAATTCTGATACTTGTTCTGTAGGCCCAAAGAGTTAGATTGATCATAAGATGTCAGTCTCTTCCTATTTTATTAACTGTACGGTGCAAGATTTTCAATAGATTCTTATTTGAAGCCTTTGTTTGTCCATTCCCTTGAGGATAGTAGATTGATGACCAATGTTGTTTAATCTTGAATTTGGCACATAGATCATCTAAGTCTCTATTTTTAAATTGTCCACCATTATCTATGACTATAGAGTGTGGAATACCATACCGACATATAATGTAGTTCAAAATGAACATAGAAATTTGCTTGTTGGTTGCTTGAGTCAAAGGGACTGCTTCTACCCATTTTGTAAAATAGTCTGTAGCTGTAATAATATGGGTATGTCCATTAGAAGAATGAGGATGTATAGCTCCTATAAGATCAAATGCCCATTGGTGAAAAGGCCATTGTGTAGTAACAGGAATTAGATCTCTCCCTAGAGTATGAATTAATTTACCATGTACTTGGCACTTTTGACAGTTCTTGGCAAACTTGATTGCATCCTTCTCCATTTCAAGCCAAGTGGACTTCCTCTAGTGCACATTGAGACTCTTCCCATTCTAAACATCTAAGTAGTGTACCATCTAGACCTTGTTTGTATAGATCGTTACCAATGATGACATACTGGGATGCATTTTAGATAAGGTATCATTTTTCATGGCGGTTGAAGGTATCGAGAATGATTTGATCTTGGAGATAGGAGAAAAGATTTTTGTATTGGGATGAATCATGGCCAACAGTGCAGATCATGTGGGTTTTAGGGGAATCATATGCAGGATAAGATAGTGCTTCCACTAGGAACTCATAGCATATCTCATGTTCAAGCTACTATAATAAAGTAGATAGCATTGCCATAGCATCGGTAGCCTTGTTCTCCATTCTAGGAATTTTCTCAAATGTGATAGATATGAAATACTTCTTCAAATCATCTACCATTCTCTTGTATGGAATGATCTTTTCATCTTTCATTTGGTACACACCATTGACTTGATGGATAACAAGTTGTGTGTCCCCATGAATGTGTAACTCTGTCACTCTCCACTCAATTTCTATTTTCATACCATTAAGAAGGGCTTTATATTCAGCAATATTGTTTGTACAAGGAAACTTTGATCTGAATGCTTTAGGTATCGAGTATCCTTGAGGAGTTATGAACAATATGCCTGTTCCAGATCCATTCTATATATAGGAGTCATCAAAGAATAGCTTCCATGCTCTAGAAGAAAGATTCATGATAGAGGAATCTAGGAATTCCATTTGCATTGGTGTATCAACAAACATAGGTGCATCCACCAATTGATCAGCAATAACTTGGCCTTTAATATCCTTTCGCTCAACATATTCAATGTCAAATTCACTTAAGAGCATGAATCATTTAGCTAATCTACCTGTGAGGACAGCTTTGCTTAGTAGGTAATTTAGTTGATCTATCTTAGCAACCAAATGTGTGGTATGAGCTAACATATAATATCTCAATTTCTGTGATGTAAAGATCATAGCTAGACAAGCTTTCTCAATCATTGAGTAGTTATTTTCATACGCAACCAATGTTCTACTGATATAGTATATAGCTCTTTCCTTCTTATTCTCATCATGTTGTGCTAACAATGCCCCCAATGATGTATCTGTGGTGGAGACATACAAGATCAATGGCTTCCCTTGAATAGAAGGCATCAAAATAGGAGGATTTGAAAGATATTTCTTGATATGGTTAAAGTTATTCTCACATTCTTCACTCCATGCAAAAGTCACACTTTTATGTAATGTTTTTGTAAAAGGTTGTGATATGTCAACTAGCTATGATATGAAGCATCTGATAGATTTTACTCTCCCTTGTAATGTTCTCATTTGACTGATATTCTTGGGAGGTTGCATCTCCATGATAGCTTTGACTTTAGCTAGATCAACTCCAATGCCTTTTTTTGAAACTATGTATCCTAAGAGCTTTCCAGAAGTGACACCAAAAGCACACTTCTTAGGATTTAGTCTAAGACTAAATTTTTCCATTCTATCTAGTATTTTGCTCAAATCATTTAGATGTTCAGATCTTATCATAGATTTTGCTAAAGTATCATCAACATAGTCCTCCATAGTTTGATGCATCATGTCATGAAAGATAGATGTCATAGCTCTTTGATATGTAGCACCAGCATTCTTAAGCCCAAATGGCATGACATTCCAATAGAAGGTACCCCATGCACATGTCAAAGCAGTTTTCTCTTGATCTTCTAGAGAAATTTTTATTTGATTATATCTAAAGAAACCATCCATTAAAGATACATCTTGAAACCCGTAGTCATGTCTACTATCATATTAATGTTAGGTAGTGGAAAATCATCCTTTGGGCATGCTTTATGCACATCTCTAAAATATGTGCACACTCTGATTGATTTATCTGGTTTAGAAACTAGTACAATATTTGAGATCCATTCAACATAGTCAATAACAAGGATGAATCCGGCTTTTAGTAGTTTCTCTAATTCAGCTTTGACCAAGAGTGCAAGATGTGGATGCATCTTTCTCAATTTTTGCTTAAAAGGTTTGATGCCTAGAGCTATAGATAAATGGTGCATTATAAGATAAGGATCCAACCCTAGCATATCTGAATATTTCCATGCAAAGTTGATATTTTTCTCTGTTAGGAATGTGGTAAATTTTCTCTTTTCTTCTTCTGATAAGGATTGCACGACATGGATCAATTGTGGTTCTTTTGTTGTTCCCAAGTTGATAGATTGAGTGGGCTCAATTAGAACTGGAGATCTGTCTTGTAAATGACTCGGAAGGATATCAAATATCTCATCCTTAGGCACCTCAAAGAGGTTTTCATGTTCAGATACGTCTTTTATTTTTACTTTTGTAGGTTCTGAGACTACCATAAAGTGGTTTTCACCCTCAGAACTCCTTTTCTTTTGACTAAGATACTTGATGTCTGACTCCATCATGCTAATGCTCAGTTGACTGATGGAAGTCCTCATACGCTCAACTACATTTAGGTAGCAAGGAAGGGCATAGTAATTCGGGAAAGTATAGATATCTTGGCTTGGATTTATGGAAGTTTGGTCAAGAAGTTCTAGATGTTGGATAGTCAAAGTGGGAAAGGATTGGGAGATAGTGTTTATGGATATGAATCTATCATCATTGGTCCTAAACCACCTCTCGAGTTCAAAGGTGATATTACAAATTAAGACGTTCAATTTGTGAATAGGCTCAATGTCATTGTGGGAGTCCACTTCAATCATATGTGGATCTGACTCATTAAGTTCATCATTTTGCTCTAGACTTACATTGGGTTTAGGTGCATATTGGTGAATAACATCAATATGTTTTTCTCTGATAAGCTCATCTTCCTCTAGAATGACTCCCCATTCATAGTCATTAGATTCATCTTTTGATTCTGGACCTCTAGGAAATCAAAGAACATGTGTACAGTCGGGATGGATACCCCGAGAAGGGTTACCCTCAGATTCTGATTTGAATTCATACTCATGGGAATCTATTTCAAAATAACTACCACCTTCCTCTTTGTCAATTTGATTACCTTCAAGATCAACTGGTTCTTGTGGTGCAACTGTCTCTTGTTCTATAGTAGATTCTTGTGTTTCTAGTACATTGATGTGGCTTATTGGATCATCTTCAGCTTCAAGGAGGTCTTTTATTTCTTTAGGCAAATGCTCATAAGGAATGAGCTCATCAATGGTGTCTGAATCATCAATGTCATATTTTTTAGTTGTTTCTTCTGTTAGTTGATTTGTGGTGGATGGCTCAATATGTTCTAAGACATGTGGGGAGTTCTTGCTAAGATAGAAAGGCTTTTTCTTATATCCTAGACCTGTTGTATTCTTGTTTGTTCAGCCACGATGGTCAAAATATGATAGAAGACCTTTACCCTATAGTCCTAGAGGTCCTTTTCCTATATATCCCATTTTTGTGATCAATTTGTCCCCTGGGCCATATGACTTAGAAGGGACCTTTGGTGTTTTAGAGTCACATGTTTGAATAGTTTGGGATTCAGGTTCATCTTTATATAGCCATGCAAGAACAGCTTCATCCTCTTCAAACTCTTGTTTGGACACTTGTTCTACATAAAAATTTCCTTTATATGCCTCAAGAGGTTCTTTAGACTCTAGTTTGGACTATTTTAGAGTTTGCCCATAAGACTTGGGCGAGACAGGGAGAGATGTCAAAGATAAGACTGGCTCTATAGTATATTCTCCTATACCATTTTCTTTGATTACGACATCTTTCACAATGTCGTACATCTTGGATGTGGACACTACTTCTGGTTTCTTAGTGGAAGATTCTCTATTATTAGGAACAAGTTTATCCGCACTTTCTTTCAATGCATTTCAAGTTGTAGATATGTCAGCTGGAATGGTTACCTCTACTCCTTCATAAGGACATTTCAAACACTGATGGTATGTAGAAGGAATAGCTTTCATTTCATGTATCCAGGGTCTCCCTAGAAGGATGTTGTAAGCCAAAGGTAGATCAAGAACTTGACATGTGATATCTCTGATAACTGGACCTGTTATGATAGGTAAGACAATTGTGCCCTTGGAATACCTTTCTTGCTCATCATATGCTTTGATAGTTATCTTCTTTCTAGGATCAATGGCCATTTCTAAAAATCCCAACTGTGTAATCAAGCCTAAAGAACAAATGTTGAGACCAGTGCCCCCATCTATCAACATGCATTTGACATGACGGTTTTGGATCAAGACCTCAATATGCAAGGGATGGTTATGTGGATGACTCAAGGAGTTGTCATCTTCCTCTGAAAAGGAAATATACTGTGGAGATGTAAGATGACCAACCATAGCCTGGAATCTATCTAAATCAAGGTTATCAGGAACATTAGATCCGAGTAAAGCTTTATCTAGAATGGCTCTATGAGCAAGAGATATTCGGAGCAACTCAAACATGGAGATTTTTGCATTAGTATGCTGGAGTTATTGAACAATATTGTATGATGTAGGCCTTGTGTCTTTAGGATTTGATGATTCAGAGGTAGCCTTCTATTTAGAAGTGGAGGAGAGATTGAAAGACATCTTGGGGACATTTGATGAGTCTAGGATTTGTCCTTGCAGATGCACCTGAGCATGTGATCGAGTAACTGCATTAGCTGATTGATTTTCTTTATCTTTTCTTACAATTGTGATGACATTACAATGCTCAGATAGGCATGGATCAACCATATTGATGACAACATTGTTTAAAGAGTAGGCATAATTGACTTTAGCACCCATATTAGGCTGAGAAGATGAATCTTCTTGATTATGTTTCAGAAATGGCTCTGTGAATGCTGTATGATCATTATTGCTCTTGTAATTGTCAATTATGATTTCTCCATTATCAATTTTGTCTTGTATGATGTGTTTCAAGCGAACGCGGTTATTAGTTTTATGACCTTTATTATGATGGAAGTCACAAAAATCATTCTCTCTCCACCATTTTGGTTTAGGTTCAGGATCAAAAACTTTTATCTCAGGCACGCAAATGATATTGTTAGCCAATAGAGTTTTCATGGAAAATTCTAAGGATTCTCCAAGAGGAGTAAACTTGCATTTAGGATCTAAATCCCAAGGTTTATAATTAGATGAATTTTTGTTGGACTCTATGGTTTTTTATTCGGAAGCTTTTATGGCTTGGGTGTTGTTGCCTGACTTTCAGTCACCCATTTTTTTGACAATGTCAGAGTCAAGTTAGGTCTGTTTTGTTAGTATCTAGGTCTAGCTTCTCTCTAGGATAGGAGGTCTTTGTCAGGTATCCCTACAATTGCTCCTTGTTTCAAGCCAGGTGGGTTGTGTTAAAATCTCTTCATTCTAGGTAGGTTGTAGATCCTAACCTGGCAAAGACTTGGTGCTCCAATTAATGATCTTTTTCAAGCAGGATGGTGGTGGAAATCATATGGATTCATCTGGAAACATCATGTGGCCATTCTCGGATTATGCACAGTTAGTTGTTTTTAAAGTGCTTCATGGAGTGCAATAAAAATAGTGTGCAAGATCAAGGATTCAATTCTTTGAATTCAAGGAAGTCAAAGATCAAATTGTATCCAGTCTCTTTTGAAAATGAAATAAATTGAGTGGTGAAAATTCGGTCCATAATCCAATCATCATTTGATCATCAGTCAACAAGAGTTCCCTATGATTGTAATAGAGATGCAGCGTTCCAAAGATTACAGTCTGGCATATATTATATAAATAATGATGATGAGAAAATTAAAATCTTAGCACATGGCCGCATTTGAAAATCCTATGATGCTGAAGAGCTCGATCACTGTATCATATTTTACAAAGCATACCAGACAGTTTGTCATATGTATTATATTCTTCTTGCCCTTGAGCACGTGTTTAATGAGTTTAATTTGTATAATGATGTGGATAGAAGATTGAGAAAGATTCGAAGAGATCAAGAAAATGATTGAAAATGGTGAATATGCAATTGGGTAAGATTTTGTTGAATTCAGGCTTTGCCTTTTTTAGTGTAATAGAGTGGTCGCATGATCGTGTGAGGTAAAAAAAATACCATGCAATCATGTGACAATGAAGTCTGCTGGGACTCACATACGCCAACAGTGCCACCCGCGTACACCAATACTGGAGTCCACATGTACCAATGATGAAGTGGTCGCATGATCGCAAGAATTAAACAAATACCATGTGATCATGTGACAATGAAAAGTTATAAGTCCAAACCTGAAGTTTTGTGATAAAAGAAAAGTTGATTATTATTTAAGTGACCAAATTAACATGTGCCTTAAGTCAAAAAGGAACCCGCGCACATAAAATGATGGGTGGAAATATGGTGGGAAAACTTCTCCATTGTGGAAAAAACATCTATATGGTGTGGTATGGTGAGACACTACCACATGGAAAGAGTGGTCGCATGATCGCATAAAGTAAAAAAGAGTCATGCGATCATGCGACAACATGAGTCCACTGACAGGGATGCATAGTTGGAGGCTTTTTGATTGGTCAAGAATCACCATCCGATGAGAAACTTGTCAGGTGGGACCTGAGACTTAAGGAAAATAAAGAGGTTAAAAGTCGACGTAATACAACGAAGCTTGTATTCTTGCTTGAGAAGATGATCAAAAGATAGGAATTTCAATTGTCATAAATGAGTAAGTCGAAGGTGACTAAGAACCGAGGGGAATATTGATGATAGATCTCTCGACTGAGGTCATGGGTAGGAAAACAATGAAGAATATAATCCTAACAATGTTGTATGTTGTAGCTTGCGGTCCAGTAGATGCAACATGGGTTGCCACAGGTGGTGGTAGTGATAAAGCTATAAGATCATGCCAAATATTTCTGAGACATTTAAAGAAGGTTGAATGCAGTTGTAGATCGGATTGACTGTTGTTTGAAAGATAGTTCGACTCCAAGAATCCCAATGGATTTGACTTGATAGATGCTATTAAAGAGAAGATGAAGGACTCAAATTGAAGTGTCACAGTTATAATGTCTTTCCTTATTCCCATCTCAGTGATTGGCTTTTCAAATTCTATCATCGAGATGTTCTCTCTTTATGCGTTGTCTTTTTGAATTATGGAAGTTGAATCATTTCCAGTAAGCATTGTATGTAAACTCTATAAATACTGAAAAGAACTCAATGTAAGGGGTCGGAAAAATTGTAAGGGTAGCATAAGTGATTCCATTTACTTTGCTGGGTTTTCATGTTTGTTGAACTAGTAGTTTTCATTTGCATGTGAATAGACAAGACAGTTATATATGAAGTTGTAATTGCTTGTTGGATTCCATTTCATGTTTGTAATTGCAGTGAAAGTAATTCCATTTACCTTTCATGTATGATTCTTCTCCTATTCACCCTATTATTTAGATGCATCTAAATGGAAAGTACAATTGTATATGGAGCTGTAATTTCTGCTTGAATTCCATTTCACATTAGTAGTTGCAGTCTAAGCAATTCTATTTGTTGTCTGTATATGATTCTGCTTCTGTTCTCATTAGTAGAATATGCATTCTTAGAATAGATAGGTTAGGTTAGAAGATAGACCTCATGATAATCTGTGATCAACATTCCATTGGGGATTATAGGTTATCCACTTTATCCTTGCCTAAATTGTTTGTGCCTACAAACAATTTGGTTAAAACTCATAAGAAGATAATCTGATGATCATAAAGAAAAAAATTCATTAAAGATTAAACACAATCAGGGAGCTGTACTTGTCAATTCAGAGGGCAGCGATAGAAGACATACACTGACCCAATTTTTGGTGACATCCTTTATTCTCGCACCTTGGGTGCTAAAAGAGTCAGAGATTACAAATCTAACGGGAGGACAAACTGTTAACCAACAGCTTTTGGCGACTCTACTGGGGAGAACTTTAGGGAAAAGAAGAAAATATTAAAAAATTTCTCAAAATTCAGTTCATTTCCCCTCTCAGCTTTAATTCAATCATAGAATACATGATTAGCAATTATGGCTGTTCCTTGGGGAAATGCTATTGGACCTTTGAATCTTGCAGCAAGTCATGATTTACCAAAAGGTTTCAAAAAAAACTTTCCAGGATTCAATGGTGATGGCTCAATATCTGCAGAACAACATCTGAATGCTTTCCATAAGGCATGTAGTGTGGTGGATCCTCAGCATGAAGATTTTGCTGTCAGATTGTTTGTAGATAGCCTTATCGGTGATGCTGCAGAATGGTTTCAAGATTTACCTATGGGATGCATTATTGGATGGAATGACATGAAACAAAAGTTTGAAGAAAGGTATAAGACCGTTGAAGATGCTCAATTCTTATTGTTACAACTGGCTCAAATGAAGAAGGAACCATCTATCTCCATGAGAGATTTCAATGCCAATTTCAATAACATTATCAGAAGAATACCTACTGCCAGTGCACCCAATGGAAATAATCTCAAGACATTTTACATTAGTTCTATGCCTCCAGAACTTGCTTATCAATTAAGAAGATCTAATGTAATGGATTTGCAAGTTGCTTAAACACTGGTTGAAGAAATGGAGGATGATATGCTAGCCTCCAGGAGATGGAAGAAGGGATTTCATGATGGATTCACAAGTAGTGCAGTCAGTACTTCAATCAATACATAAGATATGTTGCTGAGATTATCTAATGAAATTAATGCATTAAAAAGACAAATTACTGCTTCAGCTCATTCATCTTATCAGCCTTACCAAGAAGGATTAAAACACCAAGGTAGAAATGAGAATTCACAGAGATTGGCTATTGAATCTCCTTCTAAAAAATATAATTCTCATGCCTTTCATCTCAGGCAAGAAGAAAAAGAACAAAACTTTGAATATCCAGGATATAAAGACTATCATACTCCTCATGGCAACTCCATAAACTTTTATTGTGAGTATGAGACAAATTTGGAAGATGGATACAATTGTTTTTTTTTGGAGGAATCTCAGCCAACTATTGAAGATCAAGCCTCTAATGATCAAGATGATGGATTACCTTGGATAAGTCATCAGCATAAAGAAAATGACCAGCAAGGAGAACATTCTCAGCCTAAGAAGATTCTTGAAGATCAAAAAGAAAAGGTAAACAAACTTAAAAAAGAAGATGTATCTATGTTTTCCTTTTCTTGTATTACTGAAAGTTGTAGATTGAATGAGAAGAATGAAGATAAAGTTTCAAATTATTTCTCTTCTGAAGATCATCCTAAGGCTGATGAATTATTAAAAGATGAAACTCCTGAGGTTATTGAAGGATGTATTAAGGTTGATCCTTCGTTCATTATGGTTAATAAAGATCAGATATCAGAAACATTTTGTTTTGAAGATAATATAATGTTAAATGTTCCTGATCAAATATGTATAGATGAAGAGGCTGAAATATGTTCTAACAATTTTCTTGTTGATGAAGAAATTGATGCAACAATAGATTTTGAACAAGAATTTTCAATGGCTAATGAAGTACTGCAGCATTATGTAGAAGACAAAGAATTAGATGAAGATCTTCCCTGTCTTAAAAAGGAAATTTATCAAGCCACATGTGAATCTCCTTCCATGGTTAGTCCAAATATTGAAGTTTTGAATTCAGAGGAACATTTTTCAGTTTTGATAAATGCTAGAGATGAAGAAGGTGCTTCAATCTGGATTAACCCCATATGTAATGAAGAATCATCTATTTTCAATCCTAGTTTGAAATTTGAGATTTCTAAGGACAGTGCTTGCAATCATTTAGATGCTGGTATTTTTGATAAAGGTGATCTTGTTGGTAATGGAATAAATAGATGCAAGTATGTTTCAATATTTTTAGAATCTAGTGAATATCCTCTTCCATCATAGAAAGTTGAATATGCAAGAAAGGATGTATATGGAAGCATAGATGAATCAGAGATCTATAATGAGGCATGAATGTTTGGAAAGGCCCTATGGATCATCATGTTGCAGTTAACTTTGGGGCTTATTTTCAACAATGAAGGAGTAGCCAGAGGTTACCAATGCTGTTTCAAACTGGTGGAACATCTTCCTCTATTCAGGAAAGGTTCATACTTCTCTCTTCTTGTAAATGGCCACATATGAATCTTTCTTGGTTTTTGGTCCAGCTGGTGAGGTCTCCTCACCTTTTGTAAATAAGTTTTCTTTCCAATTTTGGTGTGTTTAGTGTAGCATTTCCTTGCTTAGTTAGTTGTTAGTTTTCTCTTGCTTTGTTCAGTCTGCCCTACTCCCCTCTGCCCTCCCTGTATGCAGCTGGTCATTGTTCTCTTTGGTCTAGACTCTGCAACCCAATGCATAAGGCACTTGTCTCACCAAAGAAGCCAAATTCTTCATGCACCTTGTAGTACATGATCCCCCAGTCAGAGCCAGTTGTTGCCTGACTTTCAGTCACCCATTTTTTTGACAATGTCAAAGTCAAGTTAGGTCTATTTTGTTAGTATCTAGGTCTAGCTTCTCTCTAGGATAGGAGGTCTTTGCCAGGTATCCCTACAATTGCTCCTTGTTTCAAGCTGGGTGGGTTGTGTTAAAATCTCTTCATTCTAGGTAGGTTGTAGATCCTAACCTGGCAAAGACTTGGTGCTCCAATTAATGATCTTTTTCAAGCAGGATGGTGGTGGAAATCATATGGATTCATCTGGAAACATCATGTGGCCATTCTCAGATTATGCACAGTCAGTTGTTTTTAAAGTGCTTCATGGAGTGCAATAAAAATAGTGTGCAAGATCAAGGATTCAATTCTTTGAATTCAAGGAAGTCAAAGATCGAATTGTATCCAGTCTCTTTTGAAAATGAAATAAATTGAATGGTGAAAATTCAGTCCATAATCTAGTCATCATTTGATCATCAGTCAACAAGAGTTCCCTATGATTGTAATAGAGATGCAGCGTTCCAAAGATTATAGTCTGGCATATATTATATAAATAATGATGATGAGAAAATTAAAATCTTAGCACATGAACGCATTTGAAAATCCTATGATGCTGAAGAGCTCGATCACTGTATCATATTTTACAAAGCATACCAAATAGTCTATCATATTTATTATATTCTTCTTGCCCTCGAGCACGTGTTTAATGAGTTTAATTTGTATAATGATGCAGATAGAAGATTGAGAAAGATTCGAAGAGATCAAGAAAATGATTGAAAATGGTGAATATGCAATTGGGTAATATTTTGTTGAATTCGGGCTTTGCCTTTTTCAGTGTAACAGAGCGGTCGCATGATCACATGAGGTAAAAAAAAATACCATGCAATCATGTGACAATGAAGTCTACTGGGACTCACATACACCAATAGTGCAACCCGCATACGCCAATAGTGGAGTCCACGTGTACCAATGATGAAGCGGTCACATGATTGCAAGAATTAAACAAATACCATGCGATCATTTGACAATGAAAAGTTATAAGTCCAAACCCAAAGTTTTGTGATAAAAGAAAAGCCGATTATTATTTAAGTGACCAAATTAACATGTGCCTTAAGTCAAAAAGGAACCCACGCACATAAAATGATGGGTGGAAATACGGTGGGACAACTTCTCCATTGTGGAAAAAACATCTATATGGTGCGATATGGTGAGACAATGCCACGTGGAAAGAGTGGTCGCATGATCGCATAAAGTAAAAAAGAGCCATGCGATCATGCGACAACATGAGTCCACTGACAGGGGTGCATAGTTGGAGGCTTTTTGATTGGTCGAGAATCACCGTCTGATGAGAAACTTGTTAGGTGGGACTCGAGACTTAAGGAAAATAAAGAGATTAAAAGTTGATGTAATCCAACGAAGCTTGTATTCTTTCTTGAGAAGATGATCAAAAGATAGGAATTTCAATTGTCATAAATGAGTAAGTCGAAGGTGACTAAGAACCGAGGGGAATATTGATGATAGATCTCTCGACTAAGGTCACGCGTAGGAAAAGAATGAAGAATATAATCCTAACAATGTTGTATGCTATAGCTTGCGGTCCAGTAGATGCAACATGGGTGGCCACAGGTGGTGGTAGTGATAAAGCTATAAGATCATGCCAAATATTTCTAAGACATTTAAAGAAGGTTGAATGCAGTTGTAGATCAGATTGACTGTTGTTTGAAAGATAGTTCGACTCCAAGAAGCCCAATGGATTTGACTTGATAGATGCTATTAAAGAGAAGATGAAGGACTCAAATCGAAGTGTCATAGTTATAATGTCTTTCCTTATTCCCATGTCATTGATTGGCTTTTCAAATTCTATCATCGAGATGTTCTCTCTTTATGCCTTGTCTTTTTGAATTCTAGAAGTTGAATCATTTCCCGTAAGCATTGTATGTAAACTCTATAAATACTGAAAAGAACTCAATGTAAGGGGTCAGAAAACTTGTAAGGGTAGCATAAGTGATTCCATTTACTTTGTTGGGTTTTCATGTTTTTTGAACCAGTAGTTTTCATTTGCATATGAATAGATAGGATAGTTATATATGAAGCTGTAATTGGTTGCTAGATTCCATTTCATGTTTGTAATTATAGTGAAAGTAATTCCATTTACCTTTCATGTATGATTCTTCTCCTATTCACCCTGTTATTTAGATGCATCTGAATGGAAAGTACAATTGTATATGGAGCCGTAATTTCTACTTGAATTCCATTTCACATTAGTAGTTGTAGTCTAAGCAATTCTATTTGCTGTTTGTATATGATTCTGCTTCTATTCTCATTAGTAGAATATGCATTCTTAGAATAGATAGGTTAGGTTAGAAGATAGACCTCATGATAATCTGTGATCAACATTCAATTGGGGATTATAGGTTATCCACTTTATCCTTGCCTGAATTGTTTGTGCCTACAAACAATTTGGTTAAAACTCATAAGAAGATAATCTGATGATCATAAAGAAAAAAATTCATTGAAGATTAAACACAATCAGGGAGCTATACCTGTCAATTCAGAGGGCAGTGATAGAAGACATACATTGACCCAATTGTTGGTGACATCCTTTATTCTCTCACCTTGGGTGCTAAAAGAGTCATAGATTACAAATCTAATTGGAGGACAAACTGTTAACCAACAGGTGTTGATAGTGAGATTAAAAGAGGGTGCCTTGCACGGGGCATGAATAGCATCAACAATGCCATCAGTGACAATGCATTTATTCTTATTCCAATTTTTGTTCTTGTCCTTAGAACTAGATCCAGATTCATACTTGTCCTTTTGAAGTGTGATGTCTCCCTTTTTCACAAGTACTTGCTAAATTTTGATCACATTATCTACCATCTTATCAAAAGATCTATGATTTTGCATTTGTAAAGGGTAGTTGATTTCTAGAACAAGATTATTGATAAAGATTTCTAGTTTCTCAATTTCTGGAATGGGTCTAGCATATAGAGAAAATTTCTTCCTCCATCTTTTGAGAAATTTCAGGAATGGTTCTCCGGGATATTGTTTCAGATTGCAGATGTCAATCATGGTGACCGAATGCTGGACTTTGTAGGAGTATTACTGATAGAACAATTTGATTAACTCCTCAAAAGTTTTGATAGTTGGAGGCATCCTAGAGAACCAATGAATGGCCACTCCTCCTAGAGATCAAGGGAAGAGATGCATTAAGTAGGTTTGTTCATGCATGAAATCCATAGATTGAGTACAAAATTCTCTAACATGATCTTGAGGATCAAACTTTTCATCATACTTATCGTATTTAGGCATTTACACTCACTTAGGGAATGGTGGAATGTACAAGTCCTTATCAAATGAAAAAGGGCATAGGGCCTCCATGGAGAACTCCATTTTTCCTTTTCTTTCTCTAGTTTGTTGTGCTTGACTTGCATGGCATGCATCTGTTTCACCATAGCCGTGATAGGGGTTTCTTCCTCATGCATAATGATATCTTCAACAGTAAATTTTGGATGAATTTTAGCTCCTTGATGGGATAACTCTAGAAAGTATGCATCTCTATCTTCTTTCATGAAATGCCTCATCATTTTCTTGAAGTCATCATCATTTTGATATCGAGCAATTTCAGAAGGTGTGGGTTCTTGATCTGCACCATGTTGAGAGTGATGTCCTTGAGACCCTTGGTTTGTCCCTCCTTAAGACATATTGTTGTTGCAAGAGCTACCCAAGATGGATTGATGTGGGGTTGTCTAATAGCTTTCATGAATTGATACAGGAGGTGTTGGTTGATTAACTACATGGATTGATGCAAGAGGGGTGACGTAACCACCTTTCAAGAATAGATTGCCAAGAGTGTCTTCTCCAAATTTACTAGTGTCGTAGGATTGATGAATGGTTTGAGCAATCACAAAAGATGTCTCTGAAGAGATTTTGGGTTGTTCTCTTTATTTTTTTCATGAAGCTCTCATTTCCACCATTAACCTTAGGTGAAGCAAGAGAGCAAGATTAAGACAACTGAAGAATGAATTGATTCAAGAAGATTGAATGACACAACCTTGTCAAGATTGGATTGATTGAAGATTATATTGGATGTAAATAAAGGATATTGTGTCCTATTAGTATGGGTAGATGCCCAAAAGATGGTAGACATGAGCTCACAACACTTAGCCTTTTTTAAGATTGATGATTTTGACAAGGTTTTGACACAAGATGGAAAAGACTCAAATCAATAAATCAGAAGGCTAGATCAAACTCAAGAGGCCACTTTAGGAAAATGATTGGATTCTTTCTAGTTTCTGCTATGTTCCTGACATAATGATTTGTTTGACAGATTTTGAAAGTAGGCTGTGAAAGCTAGATTTCTGGCAATTTTGACAACTTTCTGGCAATTTTTCAAAAATTCTCATACGACTTTCTACAGGCTCATACGACAGTGGGTAGGCTCTGAAATGACAGTTGATAAAACTCATACAAAAATTGCAAAGCTCGCACGTCAATTGATAGTAGATTTTGACTTTTTGTTTGTGATTTCTAATGAAGCTCGTACGACAATATACAAGCTTGCATATGACAATACAAGGGTTCTGAAACAACAATGGTCAAAACTCATATGACTTTTTGACCCTATGGGATGACTTTTGACTCCAGAAAGGAATTTTTCTTTAGGTTTTTGCAATTTTTCAATTTTTTAGAATCAGTGTGCTTACAAAATTATCTATTCAGATTTGAAGATTATTCTGGGATCATTTGTTTCCAATAACCAAATAGATAAACAAGCACGCAGAACAGTAGGCAAGTGATTTCAAGAACATCTGAAAATAATGTATAGGGGACAAAGAAACCCTACACATGAACAATCAAGTGACTGAATTTGCTAATTGTTAGATTAGGAGAAAAACTAATCTCCCAAGAACACCTACATGCATAACCCTGTCACATGGAAGAAGCAAAGAATAGAAAGCAAGAAAAAACTATGGAGGCCAAAAAGCCAGAGACATCATATGCACAATATTACATTATGATAATCTAAAACTCTTATGAAATACAAAGAGGTGAATCCTTATAAAAGGAATCCTGAAACCCTAAAAGGGAAACCCTAAAGAATAATAAGATGCTTAAGTTTAACTTAAGTGTAGAGTATAATAGACTAATAATTAACTAAATTAATTATTAGCTATAATATGACTACTCTAACACCCCCCCTTAAGTGTAACTTAGGGAGAAGCTAAACAACTAAGGACTAAAAGATGCATGAAAATAAAAATGCATGAAAGAGCTATGGGTCTCGGCAACAAGTCCTGATCAGGTACCCAAATATAAGAAAAAAGAAAGAGCATGTAAAGCATCTCTGAAGCATGAAGCTGTAAACACTGTCAGAAGAAACTGTTGGAACCCCCATTGAAATAGTGCATGACCAGGTAGAGAAGAAAAAGTTTGAAGAGCTGATCAATCAAAGAGGTGACCTCCAAAAGTAGGAATGAACAAGTGTCTATATAGTAAATGAACCATCTCACCGAAATGCATAGGTGCCTAGCCACTGCATCCACCTAGTACATAGGAACAAAAATTGAATACGTAGATCACTCAACTGAACCAAGGAAGCAATAGAGCCAATAGGTGAAACCCCCCCATAATGCTGAATAGGGAGAGGTGTGACAAGAAAACTGAAATGCAATGCCAGAAACATCTGCAAGAAGAAGAATTAGGAACACCAACAGTGCAATAGAAGTACATGCATAGGATAAAGGGTGGTGTCACCGACACACAGCATGGGCTAATGTCATGGAAGGTACACTCACTTAACAAATGTGGATGAAAACAAAAGGCAAAACATCATAACCCCCCATGGCACTTTATAACTGAGTGCAAGTACAAACAAACACAAGGTGCTCGAAATCCTAGATATGCAAAAGTAGGCACTTTATCTCAGTGTGTTTACAGAAAAAAAAAAGCTACAGAAGAGAAGCATACAATGCTCAGAAGTTAGAAAGAAGAGTGAGCCAAAAGAATAGAAGAAGAGATCCTAGGAGCTATAGAACCCAAGTAATCCGCCAAAGTGCGAAAGTGCAAAACTCAGAGCAGAATCTGGATAAAAGACCCCTGCAACTGAATAACTCATAGAACCAACTTTCCGACGATATTGAAAGAATTGATCAAACTCAATTCTACACAACCCAAGAAACTCTATTTGCCAATAACCTGTTACAAGAGAAGAAAAAATGGAGACATAAAAATAGTGCTCTCAAATATGAAAAATGCATAAGAGATAATGAAAAAGTACATTGCTCAACCTTATAAAAGGTGAGATAGAAACCCTAAAGGAAAAAGCTAGGTTGCACATTATTAATTAATAATTAATTAATAATGCACCTAAATGAAGCTTAAGTAACTAGAGTAATAGAAACTTATATAATTAAATCAATATGATTTAATTAATAAGCATAAATGAATAATACTCTAACACCCCCCCTTAAGCTAAAAGTAGGGAGAAAGCTTACCTAGAAAAACTATAAAAGAAAGAAATGGGTCTCGGAAACAAGGCCTGATCAGGTACCTAGTACAAGGAAATCTCTTTTTGGAGAGGATTTTTTCCCACTGGGTTTTCTCCTTTGTCTTCGGGTGCCTAGCCACTACATCCACCTAGTACATAGGAACAAAAACTAAATACGTAGATCACTCAACCAAACCAAGGAAGCAATAGAGCCAACAGGTGAACCCCCCCATAATGCTGAACAGGGAGAGGGGTGACAGGAACACTGAAATGCAATGCCAAAAACATCTGCAAGAAGAAGAATCAGGAACACCAACAGTGCAACAGAAGGACAAGCATAGGATAAAGAGCGGTGTCACAGACACATAGCATGGGCTAATGTCATGGAAGGTACACTCACTTGACAAAGGTGGATGAGCACAAAAGGCAAAAACATCATAACCCCCCATGGCACTTTATAATTGAGTGCGAGTACAAACAAACACAAGGTGTACAAGATCCCAGATATGCAAAAGCAGGCACTTTATCTTAATGCGTTTACAAAAAAAAGAATGCAACAGAAGAGAAGAATACAATGCTTAGAAGTCAGAAAGAAGAGTGAGCCAGAAGAATAGAAGAAGAGATCCTAGGACCTATAGAACCCAAGTAATCCTCCAGAGTGTGAAAATGTAAAACTTGGAGGAGAGAGAACCTAGAGTAGAATCTAGATAAAAGACCCCTACAATTGAAAAACTCACTAAACCAACTTTCTGACGATATATGGTGAACCCAAAAAAGAGTCCGGATGAGCAAGATATGGCTCCTGGAAGGTAGAAAAAGACATTGGACTTTGACATCAAAAAAAACTATCAAAATAGTAGAGCCAAAAACTCTAACCTTCATAATCAGAAAGAGCTCAGCAAGAGCTTTTTGATGATATAAAGAAGTCTGAAAAAGACCTTTGTATGCTCCAGATACGACCAAAAGACCCAGGTACCTTTAAAAACTCAAAAAATGAGCAAAGAGGGCATCAAAGCAAACGCCCAAAAAAATTTACAGCCAAATGGTCGTCATCAGGCAAAAACCCCTGGCGGCTGAAAAGGTTTGGCCCTAGTCATGTGGGTGACCAGGGGTTTAGTTTGAGCGCTGGGGGCCAGGGCTGGGCCCTCATACGACCTAATCCCAAGCAGAGCAGCACAAAGGAGGCTCTGCGGTGGAGCACAGGCAGTGCTAAGAGATCGGGCAGCACTGAGCCGGGTGGTGGGGGCCGCAAAGTGGGGTACGAGATGGCTACTAGTGTGCTGGGTAGAGCCCAAGTGGCCGCAGGGCGGTGCCTAGGTGGTGCGTTTTAAAAAACAAACGCTGCATTATTTGAAGCCCAAAAATCATTAAAAAATGAATTATTTTTTTTTTTGGTTTTCCTGCTCGTACGACATTGAAAACCAATTTTTTTTTGCCTCAGAGCCACGTTGTCCAAAATGGATAAGTTTTATATGGATTATGGGGCTTTGGGGTCCTCTGAGCTCAATGGAGTTGTCCATTTGAGCCCAAAGTGACCAGAACCAAAGCCCACCTCTAAATCAACAAAAAAAAACTTTGAAAACCTTGAAGACCTCCTATTTCTAGCACGCTTCAACAAAACACAAACAATGAGCAGGAAGATGGCTCTGATACCATGTTAGATTAGGTGAAAAACTAATCTCCCAAGAACACCTGCATGCATAACCCTGTCACATGGAAGAAGCAAAGAACAGAAGCGAGAAAACTCTATGGAGGCCAAAAAGCTAGAGACATCATGTGCACAATATTACAATATGATATTCTAAATCTCTTATGAAATACAAATAGGTGAATCCTTATAAAAGGAATCATGAAACCCTAAAAGGGAAACCCTAAAGAATAATAAGATGCCTAAGTTTAACTTAAGTGTAGAGTATAATAGACTAATAATTAACTAAATTAATTATTAGCTATAATATGACTACTCTAACACTAATACCTAGGAGTGCTAATTGTGTATGTTCCAAAAAGTTTCTCAATAATGCACATATTCCTAGAAAATGAAAATTTTGGCCTCGCTAGGTGTTAATGTTTGTAGCTTCAGTCGTATGATCACTTAGATTACATATAATACTTAAATGTTGATTAATAATAATATATTATATTTGTGTGTGTGTGTGTGTGTGTGTGTATATGTTATACTATTATTAATATATATATTATTCTAATATATGATTGATTAATGAGACATTATAAAATGAATAGACATGTCCCACAAAGGGACATGTCTCTCATAGCCTCATTCCTAATATAAATAAGAGAGATTGTTACATTTGGAAAATACATACATTACAGGCAGTGCTATTACATTTGCAGTGATCCTAAAATTTAACACTAGGGTTTGTAGTAATGGTCTGACTCTGCAACTTTTGTGATCTCAAGAGGGTGAACTCCAATCCAGGCGTACCAGGGTTTTGACATAGTTTGAGAAATTAATCAATCAGGATTTGCTAGGGAGATCTGAAAGCCCAACAAGAGACCACACCTGTGAAGATTTCCTCCACAAAGACATTTATATGGCGGTTGTTGCTACCACGGTGAAAATGACTATTACCACTTGAGGTTTTGTCCACGTGGTTGACCCAATTAAGGGAATGTCCACTATGGTTAACTCTCTCTAAAGGTGACTCACAAAAAGATACCACATGGGGACTTGGTCCAGATCCAAGGATTTGAGTTTCTAATACTACCCAAAAAAGGAGTAGAGCATAATCCTCTAGCCTTATCACTTTTACCCAAACAAAGCAGACAGATTAATCTGACATGCTAAGACTGAAATTTTCTCACAAAGATCTATGATGTTAACCTCTTATGGTCTATCAACCTCTCCAAAGAGAGAATGTATCGATCAAAAGCTGAAGAATAAAAAATCTAGTAGAACGCAAGACAATTTCAGTATCCTCCCTACCTACAAGGGGATCCTTTGTCAAGAAGAGCTTCGCATGTGTGAACAAGTGAAAGAAGCCCACTCTCTCAAGATCATCCATAAATAGTGTTCATAGGGCCTATTTACTATGTGTAACAGATATGCAGAAAGAAAATCTATGTTCATTTTATAGCCCAAAACTGAAGTCTGTGATATGAAAGCAAGAAAAGTCACACAAGCTTGACACGTGAGATTTCATTTTATGTCCAAATCAAAGTGTTATTAGATTGAGAAGAATACCTGAGTTCCTCACAATGCACTTAGTATCTTTTTACCTATTTTGGTGATTTAGTTGCACTTTTCCAATCAAAATCAGCAAAGATCAATCAGAAATAGCAAAGTTCAATTGTTAGGGTTAACTGTTAGTCCAAATCTAAAAAATCAAATCTGACAAACTACCTAAAAATTTGAAATGACAATTGAACCCTAGTACCAAAACTTGTACGATAATGGGTTACCTCTCATATGACAATCCAAATCCCATATGATAATGGGTCACCTCTAGTACGACTATCTGGAAACTCGTACGACTGTGGGTATCTGTTCAAATGATAGAGGAGTTTCCAAACAACAATTTGTAGGTTATGATATGAGCCTCAAAATTCTCAACTGTTGTACAACAACCAGTAGCTTCTGGTACAAATTTCTGACAAAAGTCATATGAAAAATTTACGAACAAAGAATAAAATCATAGAATTGACCAAAAAATGACAAAAAAATGATAGAAATTGATATAGAAGAAATGAAAACCCATTTCAGGGCCCCACGATGGGTGCCAGAAATGTGTGTGTGAAAATTGTACCTAGTTGTGGACACAACACTTCAGTAAAACATTAGAGGTTAGCAAAAATTGAAATCTTGCAAGTAATTGAAACTAAGCTAACCAGGTGATTTATTGCCTTCTAGTAGGTGTGAGTATGGTATTCTTAGATTAGACCGAGATCAGTGACAATGCAACACCTAAAAGAAGGATTTAATGCTAAAAGATGAATGTAGAATGAATGTAGATTAATCTATATTTTTTTGGATTTTGTATGCAATTAAGATTGAAAAACTATATGAATCTAAGCTAGAAATGAAATTGAGATGATATGCAGATTTAATCTAAGAATGATATGAAAACTATAAATGCAAAGCTATGATATGAAAACTATGAAAAACTATGACCAACAATGAAAGATCTCACAAATCACCTGTCGCAAGTGTTTAATCTTTCAATCGCCAATTCGCCAGAGTAGTTGTGCAAATTTGAGTGTTGATAATTATGAAGAGTTGAGCCTTGATTTTATAGAAATCTAGGGCTTTGAGGGTGCATGAGAAAAGCCATAAATCACTCTTGATGAACTCAAGTTGATTTTTGAGTTATCAAGAAATCAAAGATAATTAACTCACAAAATCATGTAAAATCATGCAAAAACAACTTTTTAACTCAAATCAGAAGTTTAGATCAGCTTTCAACTCAAAATAGATGTTGAGTTTCCAAAAGATAACAACTTGAATTGATTTTC
Organism: Chamaecyparis obtusa; assembly: GCA_027943335.1. Taxonomy (NCBI): domain Eukaryota; kingdom Viridiplantae; phylum Streptophyta; class Pinopsida; order Cupressales; family Cupressaceae; genus Chamaecyparis; species Chamaecyparis obtusa. The sequence goes on along the minus strand of BSBK01009587.1, from coordinate 84,745 downwards.
TGATTTAAAGTTTAACTGCTCTTTGAATGTGCATAATAATTATGAATTAATTAATTAAATAAAGTGATTTATCTTCAACTTAACTGATTTGTGCATTAAAAAAATTGATTTATGGGTTAATCAATTATTAAATCAAACTTTATTCAAAAACTATATTATTAAAAATTGACAACTGACTTTAATTAATTAAATAAGAATTTAATCAATTAGTCATAAGATTTTTTATTTATTGTCAAATTAAATAATACAATTTAGGAATAAATTTAATTAAATAATTAAGTGGCAGTATTAAATCTAATTAATTAAATATTTAGAATATTCAATTAATCAAACTTTAGGATAAATAGGATTTATTGCCAAATAATAAATTAAATCAAAGATAATTAGGATAAATAGGAATATTGCTAGGAATATTCCCTAATGCAGAATTTAGGATAAAATCAATTAGGATTTGATAATGTACAGATGTGCCTTAGGTTAGGACTTTGATGTCAATTTCATTCAATTTGTCGATTTAAGAGGTTAATGAACCTATAGCCCATTTTTGGGGTATTACAGAATTCAATAGCCAAGATTCATTTGTTTGAAATAGATGGTTGAGATGTCAACTGCATGTGAGAAATCCTTGTTATTTTCTCTCATTGGTTGATTTGTGTCAATTTTTATTCCCTTTTAAAATCCTTGAGTGCCACGTGTCATGTGTGTTGGAGGGAATTTTAATTAAACATTTAATTAATTGAAAGAGACTAATTTCTCTAGCCATGTGATGGGATGTTTTTATCTTTATTTAATTAATTGCCTAGGACATTAATTGATTGATGGAATATTGATTAACTATGTAATTAAATTAGTTATATTTAATCACATAATTAGGGTTTGAGGTTCCATTGATTTAATTTGATCAACTTATTTCAAATTAATGATTTGATTTCTCCTTACCATTTTTAGGTGATTACATTTTCCCCTCTTTGAATTGTTGTGTGGGAAGCATGATGATTCAAAGAACATATAATATTTCCATTGATTCATGAAATGATCTAATAAAATGATGATCACTGATATCTAATGTCTAATTGAGTGAACAGTGAATAGTTTGATATAGATCTTAGTGAAACTGCTCACGACCTGATGATGTTTGATTGAAGTTTGCATTTGATGTGATGTTTGATAAATTGAAGCCAATGCAACCAATTTGATATGGGTCCTAATAAAATTGGTTAACTTCCAAAAGGATACTGAAGATGTTGATATCGATGACAATGATTAATTTGATATGGGTCCTGATGAAATGACTTACTTAAAAATATCCTAATTGAGACAATCAACTTGATATGGATCCTAATGAAGCTAATTATCTGATGATGAAAAATACACTATTAATTTGATATGATTCCTGATGAAATTTATATGTCCTTGTTGATTTGATCATGATAAAGACATTGTCAATTTGATATGGTTCCTAATGAAATTGACATGCCCCTAGTGATATGATTTAGTTTGATCTAATTTGATCTATGATAAGTTTGATAACAAGATTTAATTTGATGATTGATGATTTGATTGTTGAAGAAGATTTTATGAATTTTATTTTGTTTCACTAATGACAAGATTTGACAATAAGCTTCACTTTGATGCTCCAGATTTGAAAAAAAATAATATTATGATGAACAACTACCCTGATTACACTCAATTATGATGATGCCCTGATCATGAGAATGTGTTGATAATGCCCCCTCGGGAGAAAAATTGAAATGTAATATTGATGTTTGAATGATTTTTATTTGATTTCTCTTGATTTGGACCAATGATGACTTGAGTTGACTAAATTTGACCAATGCTGACCTTATATTGAATTGAATTTGGATAGATTTGATTGCTTTCAATTTTGATCCCAAATTTTTTTTGATGAATATTTGATTACTAACAAGGTCCCCAATTTGATTTGTGGAAATCATTTTAATGAAAATAGCCAAAAATGTGACCTAAATGCCTCAAAAAGGATTAAAGTTGTTAAAATAGCTATTTTTTTCTCATTCATTCTCACTTTTACCCTTATTGAATTTGGAGAGCATTCTGGTAACCAAGATGGCAATTCCCATGGAGAAGCATTGATTTGAGCTTTTTCAGAGGCATCAACAACTTGCCCACTACCCAACACTAGTATGTTGATCTTCTGATCACTTTTGTTCATCTATTGATTTCTTTATTCATATGATTTTCTACTTGTAACTTGTGGGTATTTCATTTAGCCATTTTAGTATTCCAAGTCCTATCTTGTAAACACTCAAGTCATTTCCTAAAAAAATTGAGTCATTTTTTGTTTGTGCTAAGTCATTTTCTCTTTGTGCTAAGTCATTTTTAGAAAACCCACTTAGTCATTTTTGGATTGTTCTTGGATTGTATCCTATTTGTTCTTGAGTTGTTTTATGTCTTTAATTATTTCATGTCTGTCCCGAGTCATTTTTGGGTTTCTAAATTTTTTCTTGTCTTTTGTAGATCGTATCTAGGGTTTAGTCATCTACTTCTTTGTCTTGGACCATTTCCTGAGTTTTGGATCATTTATTCACCAGTCTTGAGTTATTTTTTTAAAACTAACACCAGTTTCTTGATTTCATTATCCATTTGAGTCATTCAATGTTCAAATTAGATTACAAAGGATTATTTGTTATGGTATGATAAAATCTAATGAGCCTATGATGTAATTTTTCTCTATATGATTGATGTTTTTGATGTTTTATTCTTGATGCGGATAGACATGGGTTTCGTTACTTTTTGAGGTCAATACCCATAGGTACTAGGCATGATTGGTGATCTATATGATGAGGAGTGTACTTTGATTTGGAGATGTGGGTTGATCCACTTGCTTGATATGCCTGAGATTCAAGTTAACTGAGGGTTGTTGACTGCACTTTCTGAGAGGTGACATTCAGAGCATAACACCTTTCACATGTTGCTGGGTGAGATCACAGTCACTCTTGAGGATGTTTACATGATTCTGAGGATACTCATTCTCAAAGAGTTAGTTTATTTTGATCAACATCCTAGTGTTTGGATTGGTACCTCATGGAGAGTGCTTGAGGATGATAATATTGATTGCAAGAACATCACCTAGAATTACATGGAGGGTTCATATGCACCATTACCATCAACCTTAGTTGGCCTAATTGGAGGGATACTCATGTCAAATAGGAGTCTTCAAGGGTTTCTCTATGGATGGATTAGATTATTGGAGGATTTTCTTGAGAGGCCTTGCCACTTTTCTTAGGGATCCTATATACTCTCTCATTTGTACCATAAGCTACACTAGATAGTGTACCAGTACAATAAGAATGTATTGATGGGAGTTTTCTCTTACATATTTGGAAATGGGAGAACATCCCTATCACTAGGCATGTGGTGGAGAGGGACATACAGCTAGGAGAGCCATACCTCTACATTTATGTCAGATTTATGATGCAACCCCACTTGTTGAAGTTAGAGTGCCTACCTATTCTTAGCTTACATCAGTTCCAAATCCTATGAGGAGGCTTACAATCCTATGAGGAGGGTACCTACCTATTCTTAGCTTGCAACTCATTCACATGGTATTTCTCTTGCTCCTGGTAGATCAAGTGTGCCTCCGCCTAGTCTTGGTATAGATGTGGGTAGCCATGCATGATTTTATTGATATCTCATTGATGTACTCTTGATGATATTATATTTACATGTTTGATATATCTTGATGTTATTTATTCAAAACATTTGATGATATACGATCTCTCCCATATCTTGACCTCTTTCTATCTATACAAAGACATGATTTTTGATATATATGTGAGATGTTGTGACTTATTTGATGATTTATATGATTCTTATATGATGCCTATATGATGGATGCACATGCATTTTATTTTGATTATGTTATAAAATGAATCAATGATAATACATTAGATGATTTCTTATGAAAAATGCATGTGATGTTATTTACTTTGATATGTGATGTATGTGGTGTATGCAATTACTTTTGACACTATATGTTGATGCAAATGATTATGTGATTAATCTCTTTTTTTTGTTCTTAATTTATTTGATATGTAATGCAAATGGATGTATAATGCTCTATATATGATTATGAAATGTAAGATGATATGTGATGGATGTTTTGTATACTTTCTATGTATGCAATATGGTGAAAAATGTGATTATATGGTTAATGAAATGAATTAATGATATAAAAAATGATATATGACACTAACATGTGATGCAAGGATATTTTTGTGTCAGTGTACAAGATAATCGACCATGTAGAAGATATAGTTGATGATGATGTCAATATTTATCTTTTCCTCCTTGAGATGATCTTGTTAAGTCCATTTGATTAGCTAGAATGAATGTGATTCCTAAATGACTTTAGAATACTATGCAAATTCCATGATTGTCATTCTTTTGATATTTTGTTATGCTATATCTCATCATTGAGATTTTGGAACATTAAAATTGGTACAATCCTCACCAATTACATTTAACCATGATGATATTAATAATATTTTCATCAGATTTAATGGTGTAAGTTAACAAAAGCATCAGGTCATGTAGAGCCAAGATGACCTAAGTGTTACATACATTTGATGTTGCAAGTTAACACAAACATCAGGGCATGTAGAGCCTATATGACTTGAGTATTTCTTTCATAAACAAAAAAGAGTTTCTTTTGTTCTTGTGCAATGAATTTATTTTCCACAATGACCCACTCATTCATATCCTTGGACAAACCTTTGTGTGCCCATAATGATCCTTATCATTCATATCCTCAGACATATTTTTACCAATTGCACACTATTGAGAATTCACTCAATAAAATAGACAAGAAAAGAGATCCAGCCTCACTTAGGCATACAAATATTTGAGGTCGAGGTATGTGCGGTGTACCATGAAAGTGGAGATACTTATCACACACACCCCAAAATATTTGATGGTCAAAGATCATCAGAATAATTCCCACAAGAAGAAATCAAAGAAAATTATCATGCCCCCTGTCCTTGTTCCTCTAGTCTAGAGACATCCTTGAGTCACTCGGAAGATATGATAAGAAAAAATTGTTAACAAAATATAGAAAATAAAGAAAATTGCATGCCCCCTTCCTTGTTTCTCTAGTCTGGAGATATCCTTGAGTCACTCAGGAGACGTGATCATCCAAAAATTAGGAATGTCATTAGTGTACACTTTTGTTATCTGATCATTGTTTTGTAAGGATTCATTAGTTTGGTGGTGTTGACCATACATCATTGTTTGGTGGGTGGTATTGAAGAAACGTAGTTGTGTATTGAGTGATGTTGATGAAACACCATTGTTTTAGTGGCAAAACACTTGATTTTGAATAGGCCATGTATCTGACTTTGACTCTACTTTAAAAGATGATTTTTTTTAATAGGTATCAACTCCATGTGATGACTAGAAACTTGCCTCTAGTTATACATGACTTCCCTAAGGAAAATACATGGACCGAATCCAAGTCATAGTGATAGTCCATGCAAAAATCAACAGATATGTACAAGGATGCAAAATCTATGATAGATATGTATAGGTGATAAGGACGCACATAGATGCAAGTGATACAACTAATCAATGTCTTGATAGAGGGAACAACTACCTTACAAGTAGCACTTGTTTACCAGGTTTTCACCACTTGAATTTATTACAATTTTTTTCATATTATTTGATTTTTTTTCTACCAAGGTGCCTATTTGCCAAGTTTTCACTAAGGTACCTTTTCTTCTTTTTCAATTTTTTTTGAATTTTATATTTTTTTTGGGTTAGTATTTTTTATTTTTTTAACAAAAGTGGACGAGCCACTAAATATATTCCAGCTTAGTATTTTTTTTGGGTTAGTATTGAGGTTCCTATTTTCTAGGTTTACACCAAGAATACCATTTTTTTAAGGACATTTTTTTATTTTTATGTTTTTTCTTCAGGAACCTTTTCCACTATTTTTTATTTTCTTCAGGATCACTTTTCATAATTTTTTTTATTTTCTTTAGGATCACTTTTTGCTATACAAACATTGAACTGAATATGTCGAGAGTAGAACTTCTTAAGATGAATGGTGTTGATGGGATCTAGAAGCCAATCTCCTTCAAGTGTTTTTAATCTATAGGAACCAGAACCATATGTAGCTATGATGACAAAGGGACCTAGCCATTTTTGTTTGAAATTTCCTTTCTTCTCTCTATCCTGTTGGGTTCTAGGGTTTTCTCTCAGCACTAGATCACCCACCTTAAATTCTCTAGGCTTGACTTTGTAGTTATATTCTCTAGACATTCTCTTTTGATAAACTCAAAGGTGACCAAAGACTTCTTGTAGGCTAACTAGGTTGATTGTGCCTGAAGCACTGACTACATTACAAAAATTAATAGACTGTGAACTATCACCTTGAGTAGGAGGAGAAGTTCCCCTCTTCTATTGGTTATGATTATCTTGAAAGAAGGTAGAAGGATTCCTCAAGTTCCCATCTCCCTGAGACTAATTACTCTTAGTCCCTAAAAGAGGAACACTAAACTGAACACCAATCTTCCCACCATGACCTCTAGCCAAGTTTACCTCTACCATTGCAGCCTTAATGATTGCTTCCCTGAGAGTCTTAGGCTCAAAAATTGTAACACCCCCAATGATGTGAGCATTAAGTCCTCTAATGAAATGTTGTACCATCAATGGTGACTTATCACTATAACTTGCATATGGATTGAGCTCGAAGAAATGACACTCATACTCCTAGACATTCATAGTTAATTGCCACAAATTGTGGAGTTCATCTACACTTTTTTTTTTACGCTGGTCAAACAGAAATCATTCCTAAAGTTCACAAGACACAACTCCTAGTTGACAATCTCCATACTAAGTTCAAGTTTTTGATCCTCTATCTTCTACCAAGTAGTTGCAAAACCTTTGAGATGCATGATAGCACACCTCGCCCTAACATTTGTATTGAATTGTTGCATAGAAAAACATCAATCCAATACTATAAGCCATGTATTTGCCTCAAAACCTATACCAAGACCATAAAAGGGAGGAGGTCATGATCCAAGGAGGTCTCTCATTTGGTTATCCTTAGAATTCCCCTGATTATCTACATTTTCCATCCTCCTAGGACTCCTAGATATTTGTCTCTCCTCATTCTTAGAATGGTGTGATTATTCCTACTCAACCCTGTTATGAATAGGTAGATGTTCCAGAATAGTCTGAAGTATCTTCCTAGCATTAGGCACCATATTTTTCTCTTTTATTCTCTCTCTTATTTCCCTCATGCACACTCTCAACTTTGTGACTCACAGGAGGGTTATGAAGCCTACTCATTCCATGTCCTCTACCACTTCCTCCATTAAGGCTTCTACCAATAGATTTATTCTTAGAAACCATCTTTCCTACAACATACAAATGAAAGAATGATATTTTAAAACAAGCTAGAAATAATAAAGACATGAAGTATAGTTATAAGATAATAGTCTGGAATACAAGAGTGTTATATGTCTAAGTTTTTGTTTCAAGTTTTAACAATTTAGACATCTAGTGGGTGTAAAAATTATCATAGTTCCTAGTGTAGAAACTCGGGCTCTGATACCAAGTGTAATGCCCCACTAGGGAACCTAAGAGAAATTAACCTAAAACATGCTATCAAGTTTATAGAATAATTTTTTTCTTAAGATTTTCCAATCAACAAGTACATTAATGCAAAAGCAATACAGTGTACCACAAAACATACTCATAAAAGTAACTCAACACATAGATTACAATTCCTAAGGGTTCCTTAACATAGAATTAATCATAAGTTAATTAATCTATTAAGTATAATAACAATATACAATCTCCACCTAATGTAAATGAATAACAAGTACAACATCATATTAATGGAATATAGATACAACTGATACCATAAAGTGTACATAACAACCAACATCCATTGCACAAGTTGCAAGGTATGCAATAACCAATCGTATATAAGGTACATGTACAATATATTGAAAGATAAGATCAAGTCTCCAATAATAATGAACAAGGAAGAAGATAACAAAAACAAGGATCATTCAGCATAGGTTCAAGAATGTTGAAATCTTAATGGTAAAAGAAATACTACCACCCAACCACGTGGAACCAAAAAGTCCACTCCCACCATGCTGAGGAGATAACATCAGACCCCACTTGGATAACAATACCACAACCAACCATAAGGTAGAAATAAGTATGGGATCTTGAAAGCTCTCTATCTCAAAGGGTACAACTCAACTAAAAAGGTATACAAACTGATCCAGAGGCAACCAACAAATGTAGGAAACCTAAGATGTATATAGGGAAGTGTTGATAGGTTGGTCCCACAATAGTGTGTCCCACTTTTTGGCCAACTTTGACACTCAGATCAACATTCTAAAAAAAAACCTCACTTTGGAACACCTATTGTTGCAAAACTACTAGGAATTTGAAGATGATGTAAACTAAAGTCTTTTAGAATTTTCTTTCTAGTTTCTAAATATAGTTTTTTTAAAAATTTAAAATTGATTTGAATCCATTTTTCTTTGTCCTTTGAAAAGTAGTTTGTGTGAAAAATAAGCATTTTTAAGGAGTAATTGTCACTTGGATTAGCATAACTTTTTTTCTTTAAATGATAACAATGTAATTATTTCGAGGTTATATTTTAACTTCAATATCTAATGGATTGAATTGGTTTCATTCATTTTGGTTCAATATTTCATAATTTATTAAGTTCTAAAGTGAGAGTAGTTATAATTTAGACATAGCTTCTTTTGGATCATTCTAACTTGATCTATATATATCAAAACTCATTTTTTCTTTTTTTGATAGAAAGGTAACACAAATACGCTTTTCCTACATATTTTTCTTAATTTTTTATTCAAGTTAAGATAACTTGCATATGGATTGAGCTCAAAGAAATGACACTCATACTCTTGGACATTCATAGTTAATTGCCACAAATTGTGGAGCTCATCTACACATTGTTTTTGACACTAGTCAAACAAAAATCATTCCTAAAGTTCACGAGAAATAACTCCTAGGTGACAGTCACCATACTAAGTTCAAGTTTTTGATCCTGTATCTTCTACCAAGTAGTTGTAAAACCTTTGAGATGTATGACAACACACCTCACCCTAACATTTGTATTGAACTATTACATAGAAAAACATCAATCCAATGCTATAAGCCATGTATTTGCCTCAAAACCTGTACCAAGACCATAAAAGGGAGGAGGTCATGATCCAAGGAGGTCTCTCATCTGGTTATCCTTAGCAATCCCCTAATTATCTACATTTTCCATCCTCCTATAACTCCTAGATATTTGTCTCTCCTCATTCTCAAAATGGTGTGATTATTCCTACTCAACCCTGTTATGAATAGGTAGATGTTCCAGAATAATCCAAAGTTTCTTCCTAGCATTAGGCACCATATTTTTCTCTATTATTCTCTCTCTTATTTCCCTCATGCACACTCTTGACTCTACGACTCACATGAGGGTTATGAAGCCTACTCCTTCCACGTCCTCTACCACTTCCTCCATCAAGGCATCTACCAATAGATTTAATCTTAGAAACCATCTTTCCTACAACATCCAAATGAAAGAATGATATTTTAAAAAAAGCCAGAAATAATAAAGACATGAAGTATAGTTATAAGACAATAGTCTAAAATACAAGAGTGTTATATGTCAAAGTTTTTGTTTCAAGTTTTAACAATTTAGATATCTAGTGGGTGTAAAGATTCTCATAGTTCCCAGTGTAGAAACTCGGGCTCTGATACCAAGTGTAATGCCCCACCAGGGAACCCAAGAGAAATTAACCTAAAACATGTCATCAATTTTATAGAATAATTTATTTCTTAAGATTTTACAATAAACAAGTACATTAATGCAGAAGCAATATAGTGTAATATAAAACATACTCATAAAAGTAACTCAACACATAGATTACAATTCCTAAGGGTTCCTTAACATATAATTAATCATAAGTTAATTAATCTATTAAGTATAATAACAATATAAGATCTCCACATAATGTTAATGAATAACAAGTACAACATCATATTAATGGAATATAGATACAACTGATACCATAAAGTATACATAACAACCAACATCCACTACACAAGTCGCAAGGTATGCAATAACCAATCGTATATAAGGTACATCCACAATATCTTGAAAGATAAGATCAAGTCTCCAATAATAATGAACAAGGAAGAAGATAACAACAACAAGGATCATTCAGCACATGTTCAGGAATGTTGAAATCTCAATGGTAAAATAAATACTACCACCCAACCATGTGGAACCAAAAATTCCACTCCCACCGTGCTGAGGAGATAACAATAGACCCCACTCAAATAAAAATACCACAACCAACCATAAGGTATAAATATGTATGGGATCCTGAAAGATCTCTATCTCAAAGGGTACAACTTAGCTAAAAAGGTATACAAACTAATCCAAAGGCAACCAACAGATGTAGGAAACCTAAGATGTATATAGGGAAGTGTTGACAAGGTGGTCCCACAATAGTGTGTCCCACATTTTGGCCAACTTTGACACTGAGATCAGCATTCTAAAAAAAATCTTACTTTCAAACACCTATTGCCGCAAAACTATTAAGAATTTGAAGATGATGTAAACTAGAGTCTTTTAGAATTTTCTTTCTAGTTTCTAAATATAGTTTTTTAAAAAAATTAAAATTGATTTGAATCCATTTTTCTTTCTCCTTCAAAAAGCGGTTTGTGTGAAAAATAAGCATTTTTGAGTGATTGTCACTTGGATTAGCATAACTTTTTTTTCAAAAATGATAACGATGTAATTCTTTCAAGGTTATATTTTAACTTCAATATCTAATGGATGGAATTAGTTTCATTCATTTTGGTTCAATATTTCATAATTTATTAAGTTGTAAAGTGAGAGTAATTATAGTTTAGACATAGCTTCTTTTGGATTTCTCTAACTTGATTTGCATATATCGAAACTCATTTTTTCTTTTTTTGATAGAAAGGTAACACAAATACACTTTTCCTACATATTTTTCATAATTTTTTTTTTAAGTTAGTATTTTTCCCGAAGCGTCGAATAGACAAGTTGTTGAATGACCAAACAACCTATGTTTAATTAAAGTTGATTTTGAAAGTAACAATGAAATCAATATGTATTAAAATTATAGTCATTAGAAAGCTTAATACTTGAAGTAGCATCGTCTGGAATGTTTTTTTCAAAACATCATCTTGTTTGGTCTTTGGTTTAAGCCTTGAAAGACATCTTTTTTTTCATATTGAAAGAAATTTTAAGTTTGGGGTCTTCACGCGAAGACCCCCTTCGTGTGAAGCCATCCCAGGGTCTTCGCACATAGACCCCTTGGGAAAAATCCAACGGGAACAAGCCCTGTCAAACTTTGACCTGACCTACTTCACCCCAAGTGGGTCAGCTAATTATGGTAATTTTTTTTGACATGGTATAAAATAAAATATTTTTTTTCATTTTTCACACAATTGCAATCAACTTAATTCGCACTTTTCACTATTGCTCTGATTTTCTGAAAGGAATTTTTTTGGAGGAGAATTTCTATTGGTGTTTTTATCAAGGGTATTTTTTGGAGGAGAATTTCTATTGGTATTCTTATCAAAGCCATTCTTTTGGAGGAGAACTACTATTGGTGTTTTTATCAAAGACATTTTTTTTAAGAGGAGAATTACTATTGCCAAATTTTTAGAAGACATTTTTTTAGAGAGAAGAAATGGGGAACAAGAAGTGAAGACAAAGTAAATCTACAAGAAAAAGGTAACATAGTACCAAACAAAGAAATCATGAAGCTACATTGACATATTATTATAAAAGAAAAGAAGATATGAACCTATCTACCTCTAATTTTATGTACCTAAATTTTATGGACCTATTCTTTATTTTTCTCTAATTTGATTCATTTTTGTGCATGTATCTCACAATAAACATGGTCAAGGTGAAGGAGAAGCTCAAGTAGGAGGGTCAAGCCAAGTTGAAGAAACACACGTTGAAGAAGGGTCAGGATCACTCCCTACAGAAGCTCAAGAAATTTATGTTGGAGAAGGGCCAGGATCACGTGCTCCCACTTGTATGGATGAACTTATAGATCTAGCTCAAACTATAAAGAGAAATATTAATTATTGAAACTTAGATCATTTACTTACAATGGATGTGGAGAAATTGAGATCATTTGGTAATGTTCAGCCTTTAATTCTTGCTAAGAAGAGGTCAATGGATAAGATAGCAAGAGAAATATTGGCTAAATTTGATAATTTTGAAACACTTGAACAAGCACAATTTCTTTCAGTTGTACTTATAAACAAAAAGTTGGAAGAGGCATTAAAATTATTAGGTATAGACACAACATCAAAGAAGAGAAATTTTTTTGACATGCAAACTGAAATGAATGAAAATATTAGGAAAGGTTAGAACCAGGTAGGGAAGATATATCGAACTAAAGATAAGACCATTACAAGAAGAGTTATGTTGATCTCCATTGTAGGTAACACTATGCCCCGAAATAGATAAATATCTTTAGTTTCATCTCATATTGGTTTTAGTAGGAAAACAATATCATGATATGTTAAGAGGAGAATTATTTTGGATGATAGCACCTTGGAAGGAAATTGGGAATCATGTGTAGAGCTCCTCATTCTAATAGGATCAATGAGGGAATCAAGAATTTGGTCACATTATTTTGGAATGATAATACTCATCCTTCATCAAATAGTAGAGATGTTATCAGACATAGAATTGTAGCTAATCAATATGAACATCATACAAAACATTGGTTGGACACAATGCAACATGAAATGTATGTGTCATTTTGTAGTTCAAATCCTAATATTAAGATTGAGCAAACATTGTTTGAAATATTGAAGCCATATTATGTCAGGAAAAATAAAGTGTTTGAAACTTGTTGATGTCGTTATCAAATTGAATTTGATCTCCACTATCAGGTTTTTTGAAAGTTTGTAGAAGACACTTATGGTTTTGAATATACTCCTACTAGATGAAGTGAGTTCATCTCATCTATTTTATGTGACAAAAGAGATGATGCAGTTGGTCAAATTAATTGCATAAAAGAAATCTGTGAAACATGTGCTGATTTGGCTCTTTTTCCTTTGAAAATGAAAATATTGATGTAACAAAGATGGTAAATTGCAAGAGCTACAAATATGTAAAGAATGAATTTTTTTTTTGGAAAGAATCTAAACTATTAGAATATGTTGAAGAGGAACTAATTGTTGGAGAATTTATGGACAAATTTAAAAAATTGATTCAATTCTACATTCATCATGGTTTTTTTGAAAAGTGGCAAGCACAAAAATTCCAAACGCTAAGAGACAATTTCCAACTTGGAACTATTCTATCAGTTGTTGATTTCGCAAAAAACTATTCATTTGTTCATCGAAAAGAAATTCAATCATAATAATATTTTTCAAAGAAGATTACTATTATGATACATATTTTTTATTGACATGCACAGTTAGATTTGGATGTTATTCAGAGCACATTTCAAGCACAGGTCATCAAGAAGGAGTATCATTTTTATATAAGTGATGATAAAGAGAATGACATTCATTATGTAGAACACTACTTCAAGATGTTTTTTGCAAATTTGACATAAAGGCACATAAAAATTGATAAACATAATGTTTGGTCAGATGGATGTGTTGCACAATTCAAATCATCCAGACCATTTTAGGCACTATGTAGATATCATCGTAATGAAAACATACCACATGTCTGGAGTTTCTTTGAGAGTGGACATGGAAAAGGTGAACATGATGGTGTTGGAGCTTGCATCAAACGTGCTCTACGAAAGTATCAAATAAATTATAAGGGAGTTCTTATAAAAAATACACATGATGTTTTTGTATGGTGTAGGACACATTTCACATCAAACGAGGATGGCACATCATCATGAATGACTCAAGTAGTACCACATAGATAATTTTGGGAGATAAAAGATATGCACGTGTTTCTAAATTATGCATGTGTCATATATATATATATTTATTCTTGTTTAAATTTTACATTCTTTATTCAAATTTATAAAAGGAAATTCATATTATATATGCATGTGTTCAGGTGTGGATAGAAAAATTATGCATGGTTGTAAGAGGATAGAAAAGACGTGATCTTTGCATTCAATTATGAGTACAAATTATCGCAATTGAATGTTGAACATCAGGGATTACTCATGGTTTTGTTGTCACTGCATTGTTGACAACTATGAGGAATGCATCAATTAAGAACATGGATATGTAGGTGCTTGGAATCTGATGCCACTAGTTGCTACTAATACATTTGATAGAGATGAAGATGAAAACTTTGATGACGTTCCTTTGATTTCTACTGATTATGATCATATTTTAGGATTGGTCAAATTTGGTAAGTACAATAAATATAGTTTCACATTATATGGCATTGAGTTGCATGCATATATATATATATATAGATTATAGTTTGAACTAAATTAATTTTAGGATCTCACATGTATTTAATTTTTTTATGCAGGAGTTGTCTTTGCAATGATTGTTGAACTTGGAAATGTAGGAGTTAGTTACTATTTATTACGTTGTACTGCAGAGAGGATGAAGTTAATTGATCTCAAAGAAAGTGACAGAATGTTGTTCCCCATAGGTTTTCATTCTTTACATGTCAATATATTATTCATTTTGTAAATATAACATTTCAACGTTTTAACAAATTTAAATTATTTAAATTATTTTATTTAAATTTATATTGTAAAAATTTGTGACAGACAGGTTCAGTTGTTTTAGAGGGAACATATTTCAAGAAAATCAATGTAATTCAACATGGTATTCACTTTTTTGATTAAAAACCAGAAAATAAGGTGTTTCAATATAGCCACCTAGTAGTTTCCACCTCCCTTTGTCTCCATCCAATCAAATCTCAACATGGACATCGTAACTGGAGACTAGATAGTGAGGATCATGAGAAAATATTGCATGTTCTCCATGAGAGGTCTAAACCACTTTAGTTTTTCTAAAAAGTAAATTACATACAAATTTCATATGTTAGGACCTACTTGACATCTCTAGATTAAATTGACTATACTTTGTTGATATATTGAAACATACGATGGATTATATTTTGTTTATCTATTAATAAGACTTTGATTATATATTTCGACATAGTTCGATGATTTTATATATGTTTTGATGGTTCAATGGTTTTAATATAGCTATGTATCCTTTTAATAATGATTTTATAAATATGGTTTTATATGTATGTATGTTCTTATGTATGTTCTTATGTATGTTCTTTGATTGTTCAATGATTTTTATATGTAGTTATATAAATACTTTTATGTTTGTTAAAGTGAACATGTTAAATGGATGATATTAAGTTTAGAAATTACTTATGGCTTGTTAATTACATATTATCTTGTTATTTTTTATGATGGTTCAATTATATTACTTAATAGTTAAAGATCCCCTTAAGACCTCCCCTTAAGACATTAGTTAGGTTACTAATGGCATTAGCTAGGTTACTAATGACATGTTAGTTCTAGATTGCTTATATTACTTATAATCCATTAGTTACATATTAACTTGTTATTTTTTATGATATTAAAACTAGATTAACTTATTAGTTAGATATCCCCTTAAGACCTCCTCTTAAGTAGTTATATAAATGCTTTGATGTTTGTTAAAGTGAACTTGTTAATGGATGATATTAAGTGTAGAAATTACTTATGGTTCATTAATTACATATTATCTTTTTATTTTCTATGATGGTTCAATTTTATTACTTCATAGTTAAAGATCCCCTTAAGACCTCCCCTTAAGCCATTAGTTAGGTTACTAATGACATTAGTTAGGTTACTTATGACATGTTAGTTCTAGATTACTTATATTACTTAAAATCCATTAGATTATTTAATAGTTAAAGATCACCTTAAGACTTCCCCTTAAGACCTCCCCTTAAGACATTAGTTAGGTTACTAATGACATTAGTTATATTAAACTTATGACATGTTATTTCTAGATTATTTATATTACTTATGGTCCATTAGTTACATATTCTAGTATTATTTTTTATAACCATCTATAAAATCAAATTAAATCATGTAATCGTCTAACCATTGTCATGCCCCTATCTGCTTCTGGCTTGGTTTCTGATTCTGCAACTTCATATAGTTCTTTTAGTGTGAATTCATGTCTTGGTTTGGATTTATTTATGTCCAGACTCTTTTGGTTGTGATTTGGATTATAGCTTTGTCTAGATTTCAATCTATATCTCTGACGGTTTATGAACATTTAACTTGGCAGGTAGTTGTCAATCTTTTGTTAGATTATGGTGTTGGATTTATTTGTTTTAATAAAAACAGTTGCAGATTCTGACTTTTCTAAGCTATCAGTTTTCTCTGTTATTTATAGGTACTTTGGGAATTTGTGTTATTATAGAAGATGATTGTTTATAAGTTTTTTTTTAAAAAAACTCTTTCCTTAAATAGGAAGAGGAATTTCTATGCTGTTATTAAGATTTCATTAATGTAATTTTTGATGTTAAGTTAGTTTGTATTTGTTAAGGAAAATATTGTTAATTATATAGTTAATGTTAGTTGTTGAAAAAATTGTATTATGATGATGTTAATTGTTAAATGGAATTGAATTTTTAAAAGAAATAAGTTAGTAGAATGAATGAATTAGTGGTTAAGTTATGTGTTAAAGTTAGGAAGGGGTGTTAGTATTACCCTAACATTCTATGTATTATGGTAAGATAGGCTAAGGTTAGTAATTTCTCTAACCTAGGCTTTGGCTTTGAAGCACATCCTAAGGTTTTCATGTCATATGACCTAATATGACTTGGACATACTAATCTCACTTTGTTTAAAACATTTGTTTTGCAATGTTTCGTATGTGCATTGGGATTTTGACTGTTATATCCATGTGCGATTTAATTTTGATCATGTATCTTTGGGAGTTCTTAGTTAAGTACTGGTACTGCAGTGACAACTGTCAATCTTTTGAGTGGAAGTGGCAGTAAAGGATAAGTTTGAAGTTAATGCAGTTATGACATGCATACTAGAATTGAATACTTCAGTTTGTTGTCTGCCATTTGCATTGGCAAGGGTTTTCTATTATGAGGAAATGTGTTTGATACCTGGAATGGTTGCGAGATTGAGGTTATTCTATTTAGCTTGGAGGGAAAAATGGTTGCATATCTGTACATTATTAATGGGATTCTCCATTATGTATATCACAATTCTGTTTCTGTTCTTCGAGCTTATTATTTGGAAACACTATTCGGTTTTTGTGCTTGTGAACTGAGCTCTGTCACGGTGTGCTCTATTCCATTTCTATGCAAAGGTTGTTTCTGGAGTAGCTCACCAGTTCGGGAGCATGGATTGTGGATTTATTTGTGTGAGTTTGAACACCCTCACTCTGTGTTTCAGGCAGGGGCATTCTCTAACTCAAACTTTTATTTTCTTTATGAATCTGGTTTATAAAAGTTCATTGAACACAGTTTCTATTCATAGCATTCACTGTGTTAGGAATGATTTATGTGTTACTATGGAAGTATCTTTTTATATGTTTGGTCTTTAAGCATTGGAGTGTTTATGTTCACTGTTAGAATTTGGGAATTCCGTTGTGTGTGATTTATGTTCAGTAAATGTGAAATGTTGATTTAGGGTTTGTAAAATTCGGTGATACTATTATGATAGGATTATGAGGATGTAGGGTTTCTTGAGTCTTGGGAGAAAATGTATTTCACTGTTTTGTGTAAGTTTCGTTACCTCGGTCAAGGGAACTGAAATGTGGTGTTTAAGGGAGTAACATTTTGGGAGTTAGGACTGTGGAGTTTTTGCATCTCTACTACCAATTCTACCGAGCTTCTGGAATGATAAATTTGTGTTTCGGGGGTTAGATAATTATAGTGTTGGAATTTGGACTTATCGCTAGGAACATTAGTATTAGTATATGAATTTGATTTTTAACCTTCCATGGTTTTACAAATAAACTCTGTTAGTTATAATGTGTCAAATTAATGGAATTGATTTTTAAGTGTTAGCTGTAACGGTCAGTTGATAATAAAATTGGATATTTCAATCATCTAATATAATATTGAAATTGGATGTTAAGAATTGGATATTATTATTATTTGAGTTTACTAAGGATAGTATTGGAAATTCTTGCTTAAGTTATTCTTTCAGTTGATGAAAAGAAGATGCTTTGCTGTGGTTGTTATGAAAGAGGTTTCATGGGTGTATGTGGATATTTTAAATTGTGGATTCAGTATTAAAGATTTAAGTTATTAAGTAACATTATTAGTTGAATTTGATAATTCAGGTTTTATTATGGTTTAACTAGTATTGATAGTAAGAAGTGTTTTGAGCTAATGCAAGTGTGATCCTTAGTATGGGAAACTGACTTTTGTCTGGAGCCTTAAGGTGAAAGAATATCTGTCAATTATTTTACTAAGTGATAATTTAATAATTCATGGGCTATGGGTTTCATTTAAAAAGATAAAATATGTTTCCTTGATTACTTGCACATGTTGGTGAAGTAAGGGTATGGATTTACCTTATTGCTTGTAAAGAATAAGGCTGGCATAATGAATTCTTCAAGTTTCCTATATGGTTACTGATCATTGATTCTTATGTAGATACCCAAAGCTAGTGGATCATCACCTTGTCATTTTCTTTGTGAGTTTATTTCTGTTGAAAATGAAATAAAGTACTTGTTTATTTCTGTTGAATAGAAATGAGATGCTTCCTATTAATAATGAAATATATATATTTTTATATGTATGGTTCACATTATTTTGTTAAGGTTCTAACCAGTATGATGCAGATGCTTTGGAGGTATTCCATCATCTTAGTCTTTTTGACTAAGCCTTGTTTGTTTGTGGTT
This sequence comes from Chamaecyparis obtusa, assembly GCA_027943335.1. NCBI lineage: Eukaryota > Viridiplantae > Streptophyta > Pinopsida > Cupressales > Cupressaceae > Chamaecyparis > Chamaecyparis obtusa. Next base: position 65,839 of record BSBK01009587.1, on the reverse strand, counting down.
GTTTTCTATTTGGTGTTTTCAGGATTATAGATGAGGAAAACAATGTTTTTGGGGGAATGGTTAGCTGCTGTAAAGATATATGGAAAATAGATTATTACTTGGTTACTTATTATCAGAGTAGTGCTTAGGATAGATAAGGGCAATTAGAAACAATCTGGAACTCTTAGAAAATATGTATTAAATATTGAGTATATTGTTATACTCTCATGTAATCAATTACCCTTGGATATTAAATAACTAGTTAAATCAGTGTAGTGGTATTTTGATGCTAATTTGTATCTTGTTAAATAAAAAAAATGTTGTGCTTTTCTGGTTAATTTGTTTGGTTTACTTTTGGTTGTCATTTATTTAGATTATTCATATGGGGTGTTACATTGGTATCAAAGCCCTGATTTGAACACTAGGGGCTCGGGGTTTAGAAAAGGGGTTATATCTCTTTGCTTCCGTTAATGATTTTATTTCTCTTTTATTATTTAAGGTCTTAAGCATGCCTCCTGTCACAAGAGGTGCCCATGGGTGCGGAGACCCAGTTGATGCCGGTGTTGGCAGAGGTAGGGGTAGATGTCCAGGACATGGCCGTGGAAGAGGGAAAGGTCACCAAGGAGGGCTTGGAGCTGATTAGGGTGATCAAGGAGAACCTCAAGCTGAAGTCCTCCAATGGATACTTGATAGACTTGATGATATTGAAGCAAGGAACAATGTTCCCAGTGGGGGAGAAAATGCTAATGTTGTTCAAGTTCCTAATGCAAACCCAGCTGTAGCTGAGAATCCTGTCACAAGGGCTCAGTTGAAGGACCTTTCTAAGTTCAAAGGACCTATTTTTATGGAACCGAGGAAGGTACCGCTACTGAAGCATGGCTACTAAACATCAAAAGATGTTTCATACTTCATGATTATCAGAGTAATATTAGAGTTTGTTGGACTATCATGCAGCTCAGATCCTTTGCTTCCATATGGTGGAACATGAAACTTGAGCTTCTTGGAGTCAATATCTCTCAAGTCACTTGGGAATTGTTTATTGAAAGGTTCCGTGAGAGGTTCATGTCAGAATACTGGCAGCAGGCCAGATCTGAGGAATTTTTCAATATCTCTCAAGGTAATGCTACAGTGGATATGTATGAGAGGAGATTCTTTGAGTTGAAGAAGTACTCCAGTTGGGCTGAACATGAAAAGCCATTAGTACAACATTTTATTAGGGGATTAAATCCCAAAATCAGAGAAGAAGTGCGTAATTTCAAGCCTAAAACCATGCAAGAAGCCTCGAATCAAGCTAAATTGACTGAGATGAAGTCAAGTTTCAGTGGAGGTGAAATCAAGAGTACAACAAATCCACTTACTCAGAATAGTAGCAAGAACCAGAAATTTTCTCAAGGCAATTCAAGGGCAACATCAGGTGGTTCTAGTGGCAAGTTCATGAAGAGGAAGTTTGAAAAGTTCTCTAAGTCTAACAAGAGTTTCAAAGTACCTGAGCAGCCCAGATCCTTTTTGTCTTCTCAAAGTGGGCAGTAGAGAAATGTATCTCCTCTAGAAAACTCAATGCAGCATAAGAGTATCAAGAGAGAGGTGGAATGTTACCACTATGGACAGTTGGGTCATTTTCAGTGGAATTGTCCCCTTCGTGGCAACAACCAAGGTAGATCTAAAGCAGCAGGTTCTGAGGCAACTGTAGGTGATTCTGGAAGGAACCACCAAATATTTTCTACTGTGGATCAAAGGCAAGCTGATCATCAGAATACCATAATCGAAACAAAAGGTAATTTCCAAGGTAAGAAAATTTCCATTTTGTTCAATTCCGGGGCCACCGACTCATTTATTTCTTCAAATTTGGTTAAACAATGTGGTATTCCTATAAATAAAGCTGAGTTGGCATGGCAAGTTGAGTTGGCATCAGGATCTAAGGTGGAAATAGGGTTAGTGGTTGTAGATTGTAAGATACGACTTAAGGATTTTACTACTTCAATTAGCCTTAGAGTTATTCCTTTGGGTTCGTATGATGTTATTTTAGGAATGGATTGGTTGGATCAACATTCAGCTGTCATTGATTGCAGAGAAAAGATCATCAGATGTATTGATGATTTTGGGATAGCCAAGTTCATTCTAGGTGTTAAGAGACCAATTTCTGTTCGAACCATTTCTGCCAAACAACTCAAGAGGTGCTTGTGTATGGGATGCAAACTATTTTATGTTTCTATCAATGATTTTGATGAACCAGTCTCTTCTAGTACCAACTTAAATCATCTAGTTTTGAAGGAGTTTTCAGATATCTTTGTTACAGAGATTCTAGGAATTCCTCCTAAAAAAGAAATTAATTTCAGGATTGATCTTTTGCCTGGTACTGAGCCTATTTCTAAGACTCCTTACCTAATGACCACTCAAGAATTAGTGGAACTGAAGGTTCAACTTGAGGAATTGCTTAAAAAAGGGCTCATAAGACCTAGTGTCTCACCTTGGGGAGCACTTGTAATCTTCATCAAAAAGAAGGATGGTTCTTTAAGGTTGTGCATAGACTTCAAGCAGCTAAATAAAGTGACCATCAGGAATAGATATCCTTTTCCATGCATCGATGACTTGTTTGATCAAGTGAAGGGTGCTATGGTGTTTTCCAAAATTGATCTCAAATCTGGATACCATCAACTAAGGATTCAAGAAGCTGATATACACAAGACAACTTTTCATACTAGATACGGGCATTATGAATTCACAGTAGTGCCTTTTGGACTAACAAATGCACCATCAGTTTTCATGAGCCTAATGCATGGTGTATTCAGAACTTTCCTTGACAAGTTTGTCATGGTGTTTCTAGATGACATCCTTGTGTATTCAGATTCCTTTGTAGAGAATGAGCAGCATTTGAGACTAGTTTTTGAATGTCTCCGCAGGAACCAGCTTTTTGCCAATCTCGAGAAGTGTGAGTTTTTCAAAACTAAGATTTGCTATCTTGGTCATATCATCATAGGAGAGGGTATAGCTATGGATCCAGCCAAGATTAGGGCAATTGTTGAGTGGCCAGTGCCTACCAATGTGTCAGAAGTGCGAAGCTTTATGGGATTAGCTAGCTACTATAGAAAATTTGTAGCTAATTTCTCTCGAATAGCTCATCCCATCACATCTCTTAAGAGAAAGGGAAAGCAATTCTTTTGGATAGAGGAGTGTGAAGCAACATTTTAGCATCTCAAGGAATGCTTAACTAGTGCACTAGTGTTAGCAATACCTGATCAATCCAAGGCATTTATTGTTTGCACGGATGCTTCATTGGATGGAATAGGAGCAGTGTTGATGTAGGATGGTAGAGTCATTGCTTATGAATCTAGGAAATTGAAGGATCATGAAGTCAACTATCCTACACATGATTTGGAGCTTGCAGCTGTAATGCATGCATTGACCAAATGGAGACATTTCTTACTGGGTCAACATTTTGAGCTGCATTCAGATCATAGAAGTCTTCAGTATTTATTCACACAACCCAATCTTAATGCTCGTCAATGTAGATGGATGGAGTTTTTGTGTGAATATGATTTCATAGTGAAATACGTGTAGGGTAAGGAAAACAAAGTGGCTAATGCACTCAGCAAAAGACGTCATGAACTTTCTTCATTAACCCTCACAGTGGATCTTAAGGATAGAATACTTCAGAACTTGTCTTTGGATCCTTGGTTCTTGGATGTCAAAGCAGTGATTGATAGTGGAAATTTGTTAGAGGGTCATTTTGAGGGCTACTCTATCAACACTGATGGATTCATGAGGTACCGAGGCAGTGTTTATGTGCCAGAGATTGGGGATCTTTGGGATCTAGTTATGATTGAAGCACATAAGGCACCATATTCAGCACACCCTCGTGTGAATAAGATGCATGCCAATCTCAGACAGTACTATTACTAGCCAGGCATGAAGAGGGATATCACAAACTTTGTGGCTAGATGCTTGGAATGTTAGAGAGTGAAGGTGGAGCATCAACATCCAACGGGTTTGTTGCAGTCTCACAGTGTACCAGAATGGAAATGGGATACTATATCCATTGACTTCATAGTGGGGTTACCACTTACAGCTAGGTGTCATGATGCAATCATGGTTGTAGTTGATCGGTTAACTAAAGTTGCCCATTTCATTCCAGTAAGGTCTTCTTACAATACTGCATATATAGCACGGATATACATGGAGAAAGTTGTCTGGTTGCATGGTATTCCTAAGAAGGTCATATCTGATAGGGATCTAGTCTTTACATCTTCACTTTGGAGATCTATGCAGTGAGAATTGGGTACTCAGCTGAATTTCAGTTCAGCATATCATCCCGAGACTGATGGAAAGACTGAGCATGTCAACCAGATATTGGAAGACATGCTTAGGATGTATGTTATGGACAGACAGAGTAAGTGGGAATAGTATCTTCACCTTGTAGAGTTTGCATACAACAATGGATATCATAGCTCAATTGGTATGGCTCCTTTTCAGGCCATGTATGGGAGACCATGCAGAACACCCTTGAGTTGGGATAATATTGAGGACAGAATTATTCTAGGTCCTGAGATGCTTCAAGACTTTGAGCAATAGGTAAAATGTGTCAGAGAGCATCTTTCTATAGCATAGGACAGGCAGAAGAAATATGTTGATCTGCATAGGATTGAGCGACAGTTTGAGGTTGGGGACAAGGTATTTCTTCGGGTTAGGCCTCAGAAGAGTCCTATTAGGTATGGTAAGGGATCTAAACTATCTCCATGGTTTGTGGGACCATTTGAGATCTTGGAACATGTTGGTCCAGTTGCTTACAGACTTGCCTTGCCTCCTAGTCTTTCACGAATCCATGATGTATTCCATGTATCTGTGTTGACGAAGTATATTCCTGACATTGCTCATGTTTTGAATTGGAATGACTTACAGGTGGTAGATGGTCAATTGATGCTAGAATCAGTGCAGATTATCTACCAAAGAGAACTAAACCTCAAAGGTCGCAAGGTCGAGCAGGTAAAAGTATTATGGGATCTCAATGATGACACATCTATTACATGGGAAGATGCAGGGGCAATGAAAGCAGCACATCCTCACTTGTTTACAGGCTTCCAGGAGTAAGCCTAGTTTGGTGGGGGAGGGTGTCATGCTCCTATCTACTTCTGGCTTGGTTTCTGATTCTGTAGCTTCATATAGTTCTTTTAGTGTGAATTCATGTCTTGGTTCGGATTTATTTATGTCCAGACTCTTTTGGTTGTGATTTGGATTATAGCTTTGTCTAGATTTCGATCTATATCTCTGACGGTTTATTAACATTTAACTTGGCAAGTAGTTGTTAATCTTTTGTTAGATTATGGTGTTGGATTTATTTGTTTTAATAAAAATAGTTGCAGATTCTGACTTTTCTGAGCTATCGGTTTTCTATGTTATTTATAGGTACTTTGGGAATTTGTGTTATTATAGGAGATGATTGTTTATAAGTTTTAAAAAAAAACTCTTTCCTTAAATAGGAAGAGGAATTTCTATGCTGTTATCAAGATTTCATTAATGTAATTTTTGATGTTAAGTTAGTTTGTATTTGTTAAGGAAAATATTGTTAATTATATAGTTAATGTTAGTTGTTGAAATAATTGTATTATGATGATGTTAATTGTTAAATGGAATTGAATTTTTAAAAGAAATAAGTTAGTAGAATGAATGAATTCGTGGTTAAGATATGTGTTAAAGTTAGGAAGGGGTGTTAGTATTACCCTAACATTCTATGTATTATGGTAAGATAGGCTAAGGTTAGTAATTTCTCTAACCTAGGCTTTGGCTTTGAAGCACATCCTAAGGTTTTCGTGTCATATGACCTAATATGACTTGGACATACTAATCTCACTTTGTTTAAAACATTTATTTTGCAATGTTTCGTATGTGCATTGGGATTTTGATTGTTATATCCATGTGCAATTTAATTCTGAGCATGTGTCTTTGGGAGTTCTTAGTTAAGTACTGGTACTGCAGTGACAACTGTCGATCTTTTGAGTGGAAGTGGCAGTAAAGGATAAGTTTGAAGTTAATGCAGTTATGACACGCATACTAGAATTGAATACTTCAGTTTGTTGTCTACCATTTGCATTGGCAAGGGTTTTCTATTATGAGGAAATGTGTTTGATACCTAGAATGGTTGTGAGATTGGGGTTATTCTGTTCAGCTTGGAGGGAAAAATGGTTGCATATCTGTATATTATTAATGGGATTCTCCATTATGTATATCACAGTTTTGTTTCTATTCTTCGAGCTTATTATTAGGAAACACTATTCGGTTTTTGTGCTTGTGAACCAAGCTCTGTCATGGTGTGCTCTATTCCATTGCTGTGCAAAGGTTGTTTCTAGAATAGCTCACCAGTTTGGGAGTGTGGATTGTGGATTTCTTTGTATGAGTTTGAACACCCTCACTCTGTGTTTCAGGTAGGGGCATTCTCTAACTCAAACTCTTCTTTTCTTTATGAATCTGGTTTATAAAAGTTCATTGAACACAGTTTCTATTCATAGCATTCACTGTGTTAGGAATGATTTACGTGTTACTGTGGAAGTATCTTTTTATATGTTTGGTCTTTAAGCATTGGAGTGTTTATGTTCACTATTAGAATTTGGGAATTCAGGTGTGTGTGATTTCTGTTCAATAAATGTGAAATGTTGATTTAGGGTTTATCAAATTCGGTGATACTATTATGATAGGATTATGAGGATGTAGGGTTTCCTGAGTCTTGGGGGAAAATGTATTTCACTGTTTTGTGTAAGTTTTGTTACCTCGGTCAAGGGAACTAAAATGTGGTGTTTAAGGGAGTAACATTTTGGGAGTTAGGACTGTGGAGTTTTCGCATCTCTGCTACCAATTCTACCAAGCTTCTGGAATGATAAATTTTTGTTTCGAGGGTTAGATAATTATAGTGTTGGAATTTGGACTTATCGCTAGGCATTTGGGTGTCGATAATTCTAAGTTTTATTGGATCCTCTATTTTGTATGATTATCGGGTTCTGTAGATTCCCTGGTTGAATTAGTGTTGTATCCATAGTGGAAAGGTTCTTATCAACCTTGGAACATCATGTGATTTCATATCTTGTACCCGACTTCATATTGCTAATTTTATAGTTCTTTATGTTGAGTATTGTAGTCGATTTACCTGTCTTTGCCAAGCCTTGGAATGGGAAATTTTGTTATGTCACTGTTTGAGGTTTGCAAGGTGTTTTTCTCTGTACAGGAGCCTGTTGAGTTGGGGTTTCGAGAGTTGAGCTTTGGTTACCATGAAGTTTATGTTGATTATAGCAGTGTATCGGTCTCAAGTGTTAGTTGTTCATATAGTCATTGGCAGTTATATGCTATAGGGAGAGGTGGATGAGATTCCGATCATAAATTCTGCAGTTGCTTGTCTAGGGGATATGTTGGGTCTGTTAGTAAGTTTTCATTAGGAATCATGTTCTGTTTGATGAACGTGTTATAGCGAAATGTGGGAATATAGTTTATCATTTCTCAGTATTTTGGTACTCTCGGTTATTATAGAAGGTTGTGGTGGAAGTCACTGCGGTCACATTGTTTCTTTCGAAGACTTGGTTTTAGTTGTGGTTTGTAGACCATTCGATAGCTACTGTAGTAGTAGATTTTCTATCTGCGAAATATTTGGTGTGACAATAGTAAATGACAATACATGTTTCAAATGAGTTATCTAATTTTTATGTTTTTCTGATAGAATTATAATTATGTTGATGTAGTCATCTGAAATTTTGTATATTTGCGAGGATACATATATATATATACACTTGTAGGAACGTATATATATATATATATATATATATATATATATATCTATGTATGTATGTATGTATGTATGTATGTATGTATGTATGTATGTATATACACATACTGTGAGTGTATATGCATATGTATATATATGTGTGTACGCCTATAAGTATATATATATGTGACTTTGTAACAGAGATGACAGAATTGAAACAAGTGCATTTTTATATGGGTGGTAATTATGTAGATAATGTGTAATTCTGCATTAAACATTAGTATATGAATTTTATTTTTAACCTTCCATGGTTTTACAAATAAACTCTGTTAGTTATAATGTGTCAAATTAATGGAATTGATTTTTAAGTGTTAGCTGTAATGGTCAGTTGATAATAAAATTGGATATTTCAATCATCTGATATAATATTGCAATTGGATGTTAGGAATTGGGTATTATTATTATTTGAGTTTACTAAGGATAGTATTGGAAATTCTTGCTTAAGTTATTCTTTTAGTTGATGAAAAGAAGATGCTTTGTTGTGGTTGTTATGAAAGAGGTTTCATGGGTTTATGTGGATATTTTAAATTGTGGATTCAGTACTAAAGATTTAAGTTATTAAGTAACATTATTAGTTGAATTTGATAATTCAGGTTTTATTATGGTTTAACTAGTATTGATAGTAAGAAGTGTTTTGAGATAATGCAAGTGTGATCCTTAGTATGGGAAACTGACTTTTGTCTGGAGCCTTAAGGTGAAAGAATATCTGTCAATTATTTTACTAAGTGATAATTTAATAATTCATGGGCTATGGGTTTCATTTAAAAAGATAAAATATGTTGCCCTGATTACTTGCACATGTTGGTGAAGTAAGGGTATGGATTTACCTTATTGCTTGTAAAGAATAAGGCTGGCATAATGAATTCTTCGAGTTTCCTATATGGTTACTGATTGTTGATTCTTATGTAGATACCCAAAGCTAGTGGATCATCACCTTGTCATTTTCTTTATGAGTTTATTTTTGTTGAAAATGAAATAAAGTACTTGTTTATTTCTGTTGAATAGAAATGAAATGCTTCCTATTAATAATGAAATATATCTATTTTTATATGTATGGTTCACATTATTTTGTTAAGGTTCTAACCAGTATGATGCAGATGCTTTGGAGGTATTCCATCATCTTAGTCTTTTTGACTAAGCCTTGTTTGTTTGTGGTTGTTTTCTATTTGGTGTTTTCAGGATTATAGATGAGGAAAACAATGTTTTTGGGGGAATGGTTAGCTGCTGTAAAGATATACGGAAAATAGATTATTACCTGGTTACTTATTATCAGAGCAGTGCTTAGGATAGATAAGGGCAATTAGAAACAATCTGGAACTCTTAGAAAATATGTATTAAATATTGAGTATATTGTTATACTCTCATGTAATCAATTACCCTTGGATATTAAATAACTGGTTAAATCAGTTGAGTGGTATTTTGATGCTAATTTGTATCTTGTTAAATTAAAAAAATGTTGTGCTTTTCTGGTTAATTTGTTTGGTTTACTTTTGGTTGTCATTTATTTAGATTATTCATATGGGGTGTTACAACCATAATCAATGATCATATAACCATCTATTAAACCAAATCATATGATCTTGTATCAAATCACATAAAATTATATAACTATTTAACAATAATAAAATCAAATCATGTAACCATAACCATAATAAAATAAAATCATGTAATCATCTAAAAATAATCAAAGCATGTAACCATCTAACTATAATCAAATCAAATCATGTAACAAGTATATTACTGTAATAAGTCCTCCAATAAATACAGTGTCATCTCAATGTAACTTTGATGTCTGGTAAGAGCTCGTATATCACATGGTCTAGGGAGACCAACATCTCTATATGTCTCATCAGTAGGGGGTGCACTACTAGATGATGCCTCTAAAGATGTTCGGGGTCAACTCGGTCTAGTCATAATATATCTAGTGAGTGTATCCAAAGTAATACTAGCGACCATAGCTACAATGTATCCAATCCTATCAATTTCTTGCCTCTGGGAAGCAATGACAACTCTGTTAGCAATATCAGCCATAAATGGTGCCACTACGGGTGCCCTCTGCCCAACCAAGTCCATATGTCTTGGCACAATGCGATCAAGCATAAAATATTGATCATGGTCTACAATGTAATGAGCCTACGCACTTGGCCCCTATAATGTACCCATGCACTATGCTAACACAAGTTCATGCGGAAGCTACCGAAGCAATAGAAGGTTGTACAATGCTGGAAATGGTTTGTATGGAGCAACAGGAAAGGTCATATGGTACAATAGGTGGATAGGCCATGTGGTACAATAGGTGGATAGGCTATTCGGTACAATATGTGGATAAGCTATGTGGTACAATAGGTGGATAGGTCATGTGGTACAATAGATGGATAGGTCATGTGGTACAATAAGTGGATAGGCCCTATGGTACAACAGGTGGATAGGCTATGTGGTACAATAGGTAGATAGGCCATGTAGTACAATAGGTGGATAGGCCATGCGGTAAAACTGGTGGATAGGCTATGTGGTACAATAGGTGGTTTTGTTTGGTGTGCGGATGGAATGAGAGATGAAACTATGAGTTAAAGACACAAACAATATTGACTACAGATAATCCTCCAATTGATATTTTGCCACAATATGGTGCTTTGATTTTCCAGATCTGAGTGAAGTATTACATGTAACGGAATAGGGTGAGGATTGAATCCCACCGAAACTGCACGAGCCAAGTAGAGAAGATTTTTCACTTCTGAAATGGTGAATTACAGAGAATCCTAACTGGAATTTTCAGTACAAAGAAATAATCCAAAGTATGCATAACAATGACTACCTACAAGCCATGCTTAAATACCCTTAAGAAAATTATCCGAGGGTGTACAAAATGAGCCAAACGCAAAACTAGTCCTATGAAAACAAAATAAGAATGGGACCAAGATATGCTAAATCAATTGGCCCATTAACAAAGGTTTAATTAATAATTTATTTTATGATGGGAACATTACAGTCCGCCCATCCCAAATTTTTCTTGTCCTCAAGCAAATGTAGTGTCGAATGCTAGAGAATATGCTCACCTTCCCAAGTAGCGTCATCCAACGACAAGTGTTTCCATCGTACCAAATATTCTTTCACCATGCGGTTCCATGGAGTCTTTTCACGAACCTCAATGATCTCAGTTGGTTCCAATTTGAGCTTCCCCTCTTCATTGAGTGACCAAAGGTCTATAGCTACTGTGATGTTCTACCCCACAACTTTCTTAAGGCAGGATACATGAAAGACATTATGAATGCGGCTCCCCTCTGGAAGTTCCAGCTCATAGGCAACCTCACCGATACGGTGAATGACACGATAAGGGCCATAAAATCATGGTTTTAGTTTTTCCTTCCCTGTCATCTTCAATGATGATTTCTTGTAAAGCTGAAGCCTGAGATAGACCAAATCTCCCGCCTCAAAACTTCTCTCGATTTGATGTCTATCTGCATACATCTTTTTTTGATTATGTGCTCTTTGTAAGTTTTCCTTCAAGTATCTCATGATGTCATGTCCTTCCTGTAACCAATCCTTCACCCGAGGTGCACGGCTATCACCCAGAATGGTGTCAATGAATGAAATGGGTTCATATCCATAGAGTGCTTTGAATGGTGCCATCCTGATGGACATGTGATAAGTGGTATTGTAGCAATATTCCCCTAGGTGTATCCATTTGACCCACGCTCATTGTTGTGCCGAAAGGTAGTTCTGAAGGTAACCTTCTAGCCACTTGTTCACAATCTTAGTCTATCTATCTATCTAAGGGTGGTAACTGGTACTTGGCCACAATTTTGTTCCTACCAACTAAAATAGTTCTATCCAGAAGATGATGATAAATCGACCATCCCGATCACTAATAATGTTTTGGCGTAACCTGTGTAGACGGAAGATTTCTTTGAAAAATAGATCAGCTACCTGTGCAACCTGAAAGTCTAATGGAATGGCAAAGAAATGTGTGTACTTCGTTAGTTTGTCAACTACCATGAAGATACAATCCTTTCCATTCACCTTGGGAAGTCCAGTAATGAAATCCATCGAGATACTTTCCCACTTCTGTTCTAGAATAGGAAGAGGTTTTAGTAACCCCGCAAGTAGAGTGTGTTCAGATTTGTTTTGCTAATAGACCACACACTCTCTTACATACTGTAATACATCTCCTTTAAGACCTTTCCATGAAAACCTTTCCCTGAGATGTCTGTACATCTTGAGGAAACCTAGGTGTCCCGCTAAGGGTGAATCATGTACTTCCTTCAATATTTCCTATTTCAGTTTGGATTCTAGTACTAAATATATTTGATTCTTGTAGTAAATGATGTCATCTACCACTTTATATCAGCCATCCTAGGTCTTCCCATCCATTAACTCAAAGGCAAATGTGTTTTTGGAATATTCCACCAATAAATGTGCTTTCCAATCAACTGAAATCTCAGTTAGTAAGCAAATGGTGGGTTTCCTGGATAACGCATCTGCAACCACATTGTTCTTTCCCTTCACATATTCAATGTCAAAATCAAAAGCCTAAACCTTACCCATTTTTGTTGTCTTTCATTCAAGTCCCGCTGCTCCAGAAAATATCTCAGACTATTGTGATCCATACGGACAACAAACTTGGCACCCACCAGATGCTGTCGAAACTTGGTCAGCGAAACATTTCTTTATCATAAATGGAATACAAACGTTTAGTCTGTGTAAGCTTCTGACTTTCATAGGCTATGGGGTGTCTACCTTGCATTAGTACCATGCCAATTCCTTCTCTAGATGCATCACACTCTAGAATGAAAGGCCGTGTGAAGTTAGGTAATGCAAGTATTGGACAAGTGCTCATCACTTCTTTCAAGTTATCAAAAGTGAGTTGTGCCTTTTCATTCCACTGGAAGGATCATTTTCTTGTCAGGTCTATTAACAAAGCACTAAGCTGAGAGAATCCTATTACAAATCTCCGATAATAACTGCACAGTCCAAAAAACCCTCGCAACTCAGAGAGTGGTTTTGGGGGAGGCCAATCAAGGATAGCCTGGATCTTCTCATGATGAACCTGAACTCCATATTCACTGACAACGTGCCCTAGGTACAATATTTCTGTCATACCGAACTCACACTTGGATTGCTTGGAAAACAAGGATTGGTCTTCCATGATCCTTAAGACTTCATCTAGATGTTTTAGGTGTTCTTCCCATGTCTTGCTATAAATAAGAATATTGATGCAGGAGCATCCTGGGTGTAAGAGCAATCTTGCATCACCCAAAAAAAAAAAAAAAATTTCTATTTTTATATTCAATAAGGGCTATTTTGTGCAGAGCTGCTATTTATGGAAAGTTACTATTTTTGGTAATTTTTGTATGTGCTCAGAATGATCTGATTTCTTTTTTGGAGGTTCATTTTGGTCATATAAGTCTGCCAGTAAAGTTTCATTGCCAGATCAAGTGTATATTGGAAGATATTGAAGATTTTCGGTATTGGCAGCAGGGTACAGAAACTTTGAACTCAGTTTTGAAGGCTTTAGAGGCCCCGGATGAGGTTGAAAATTTGGGTGATGGGCACTTGCATTGGTTAAGCTTGTAGAGCACTTCATGGCATTTCCGAAATGGGGTTGTAATAGCCAATCGGGTCAACTGGTGATGACTTATGGTCTTCGGAAGTTGGGCCACCCGAAATGGCAGAAAATAATTTTCTTCAAAATTTCTGTTCAGGTTTCAAAGGTTATCTTGAGCTGACTATGATGTAATAAAATGTAAAATAAAATAATTCTAAGTTTGGTCGGCCTTATTGGCTAAAATTCTGGAACCTTCCCAGGTGGTGGAAAATTGCCTATATAAGGAAGGCTGTATTATTGTCTTAGGCAGTTCAGAATAGTTCTGGGTAGTAGATCTGGGTATTTATTCGAGGCTTTGTCCTACAGAATATTGTAAGGGAATGCCCATGTGGCTTTGCATATTGTAATTCTGAAAGTTTGTAATTCCACATTTGTGGAGATAATAAGAAGCCAATTTTCTGTTCTTGCATATTATTGTTGTTGTTTCTCTATTTCTGTTATGTGTTTGTGGTATTAAGGGGAGCACCCCTCATCAAATATCATCAAAAAATATCAATAGGTACTTACGCAATTGTTTGTTGAAGATGTGATTCATATATGACTGGAATGTAGCGGGCGCATTCGTTAATCCAAATGGCATGACCAGGAACTCAAAATGCCCATAGTGACAAAGAAAAGCCATTTTCTCCACATCTTCTTTCCTCATGCAAATTTGATGGTATCTAGAATGGAGATCTATTTTTGAAAAGTAGACTACACCATGTAGTTCATCCAATAACTTATCGATCCTGGGAATAGGATATCTATTCTTTATTTTTTTTTGTTCAATGCATGGTAGTCCACACACATGTGCATCGTCCCATCCTTATTTTTGACCAATACTACTGATGATGCAAAAGGGCTCGAACTGGGATGGATCCATCCTTTCTCTAGCAATTTCTAGATTGTCTTTTCAATATCATCTTTGAGTCTCCTGGGATGGCGGTAGGGTGTGGTTATGACTGTATTGGCACCTGCTTCTAACTCGATAGTATGCTCAAACCCATGATGGGAGGCATGCCTAGAGGAATGTCCATAAAAACTCCATCATGAGCACTCAATATATTCTGAAGATCATCATCCTAGAGAAGTGTTTGTTGTCCTTCTATGGGTTCCACTGAGACAAAATAGTGTGCCACGTAGGCAATGTCATCACATCAGAAATTGCCTCCATCTGATGTGCTAAAATTTCCTTCAATCCCTCATTGGCCATTCCATGAAGAACCACCTTTTTCCCATCAACAACAAAAGTGAAGTCCATTCATTTGAAGCTCTGAGTGTATTCATCAAGTGTCTCCATCCACTATATGCCCAAAATAACCTCCCTATCATCTAGGTCCACTATGAAGAAATCCTCTGTCACCATGTGATTAGCCATTGTGATACTTAGCTGAGGAAAAAGGTGTGTGTAGGGCAGAAGAGTCCCTCTAAAAACCTTGACCTGAAATCCTGTGTGCATCTTCGTAGGTAGTCCTCTTCATTTTACCAAAGATTAGTTTATGAAATTCAGAGTAGCTCTGCTATCTAGCATCACCATAACCCTCTATCCTTGAAGGGTTCTGCGTACATGAAATACCATGCATCTTAGGCTATCAGCTAGGGTGATAGTTCCTCCGCATTGTAGCAAAGATGTTATTCTTTCTGTATGGTTCAAACTAACCATTCTGGTGTCCTCATGGGGTCGGCTATCTTCAGAGGGATTATCTTCTGGTTCATCCTCATCATCAAACATGACCTCAATGTAGTGGATTTTTCCTTTCCTAAGGCATCTATTTCTGGGTTCCCATGGTCCCTTGTAGTTGAAACATAGTTTCTTCCTTCAGAGCTCCTATCTGGTAGCTTCATCCAATGATAGCTTTCTTGGTGGTGGTTTAGTATCTTTGTCCTTCGGAGACACAGGCAGTTTGGAATGTGAGTACCCTCAGGAGGATGATGTTGATGATGTTGCCATACTCCATGCCTTTTTAATGGCTTCCGATAGGGTGGCAGGATTGAATCCTTTTACCCAACCTTTCAGTGGTTCATTTAGTCTATCCATGAAGAGCACTATTCATCTTCTTTTAGCAATGTCTGTGACCAAAATAGAGAGTTTCTAAAATTTCACAATGTAGTGGTCAACCGATCCAATTTGCCTTAGCTATGCCAAGTCTTTGAAATTGAGTTCCAGATCTTTACCATCAAATCAATCTATCAATCTCTCAGTGAATTCTGCATAGGTATTTATTTGATCATGCCCCAGTGTGATGGTACCGTGATGCCACCATTCATGCACTACTCCCTCCAAGTGTAATGCCAAAAATTTAATTGCTTTTTCTTCTAGCATAGGATTAAGTAGGAAGTAAGTGTCGGCCTTCATTATCCATGCTTGTGTAGATACCCATGCACTATGCTAACATAAGTTCGTGCAGAAGCTATCGAAGCAACAGAAGGTCGTACGATGCTAGAAATGGGTCATATGGAGCAACTGGCAAGGTCGTATGGTACAATAGGTGGATAGGCCATCCGGTACAATAGGTGGATAGGTCATGTAGTACAATAGGTCGATAGGCCATGTGGTACAATAAGTGGATAGGCCGTGTGGTACAATAGGTGGATAGGCCATGTGGTACAATAGGTGGATAGGCCATGTGATACAACAGGTGGTGATGTTTGGTGTGTGGATGGAATGAGAGATGAAACTATGAGTTAAAGACAAACAATATTGACTACAAATAATCCTCTAATTGATATTTTTCCACAATATGGTGCTTCGATTTTCCAGATCTGAGAGAAGTATTACATGTAATGTAATAGGGTGAGGATTGAATCCCACCGAAACTACACGAGCCAAGTAGGGAAGATTTTTTCACTTCCAAAATCGAGAATTACAGAGAATCCCAACTGGAATTTGTAGTACAAATAAATAATCCAAAGTATGCATAACAATGACTACCTACAAGCCGCACTTAAATACCCTTCGTAAAATTATTCGAGGGTGTACAAAATGAGCCAATGGCAAAACTAGTCCTATGGAAACAAAATAAGAATGGGACCGAGATATGCTAAATCAATCGGCCCATTAACAAAGGTTTAATTAATAATTTATTTTATGATGGGAACATTACATGCAAATCTACTGCTCACCTATCCAAAGTACCTTGAAAGATCTAAGTAGTTCACGTTGAGACCCAAACGGACCTCAGCGTAAACCTGTTGTGCAAAGTAAAGTGGAATCTGGTCATTATTGGGATAACGACCATGTGCCATAAGGAACCATGAGTATATCATGTGTTCTATCTCTAGTACCACACAACATGTAACTTGATATGCTCTGACCTTTCTCCTCTCTCAGTAGCAAGGGAAAACCTCTCCTTTGATAATATCCTTTGAGACCATGACTGGATCTCAGCTAAGGATACATCATCAGAGATCTCAGATCTCAACTCTCAAAAAATAGAATCAATAATATGTGGATTATATGCAATATGCCTCCTCAGTCATGCAGATAGATCCACTAGACTCCGCAAAATGGTGGTGCAAATACCTCTGTAAATGATGTCCTCGGAGGAAGCTATAGAATCTTGTAACCACCCCATCTCTTGGATAGAAAATATAATATCGCCCCCATATTAGGAACACCAGGTGTCTAATGTGGAGCAACCTATGCCCATCATGCTAGGGGGCAGCCTGTGTCAGGTCATCTTGGGGTGTGACACCCTATGTCCAGTCACCCTGTGCATGATCGTGTGTTTCCATCTAAGGGTAGCATACATTATTAAATGTTAAAATTTAAGTACATTACATGTGTGTAGGTAAAATAAGACTAAAATCTAAAATTATACATATTTATCCTAGAGAGAGAGAGAGAGAAATTCCTAGAGAGAGAGAGAGATCCTAATTGGTTGTAATTGGTCTTATTAGTCAGGTATTAGGTCTTATTAACTTCTTATTAGGTCTTATTAACTAACTATTAGGTCTTATTAGTCATGTATGTTAGATCTTAATTGGTCTTAAGGGGTCCTATTAGGTCTTAAGTGGTCCTATTGGGTCTTAATGATCTTATTGGTTATGTTAGGTCTTAGTAGGTCTTAATTGGTCCTGGTTGATCTTAATAGGTCTTATTAGGTCTTATTAGTCCCTTTAGGTCTTATTAGTCAGGTATTAGGTCTTATTAGTCAATTAATAGGTCTTAATTGGTCTTATTAGGTCCTATTAGGTCTTAGTTGGTCTTAATAGGTCCTATTATGTCTTAGTTGGTCATGTTAGGTCTTAATTGATCTTAATATGTCCTATTAGGTATTAAGTGGTCCTATTAGGTCTTAAGGGTCCTATTATGTCTTATTAGGTATTATTAGGTCCTATTATGTCTTAATTGGGCTTAATTGGTCCTAATTGATCTTAATAAGTCTTATTAGGTCTTATTAGTCCCTTTAGGTCTTATTAGTCAGGTATTAGGTCTTATTAACTACCTATTAGGTCTTATTAGTCACATGTTAGATCTTAATTGGTCTTAAGGGGTCCTATTAGGTCTTAAGTGGTCCTATTGGGTCTTAAGGGTCTTATTGGTCATGTTAGGTCTTAATTGGTCTTATGGGTCCTATTAGGTCTCATTTGGTCTTAATAGGTCCTATTATGTCTTAGTTGGTCATGTTAGGTCTTAATTGGTCTTAATAGGTCCTATTAGTCCCATTAGGTCTTAAGCGGTCCTATTAGGTCTTAAGTGGTCCTATTAGGTCTTAAGGATCCCATTATGTCTTATTAGGTATTATTAGGTCATATTAGGTCCTATTAGGTCTTATTAGTCTTATTAGGTCTTATTAGTCCCTTTATCTCTTATTAGTTAGGTATTCTAGGTCTTATTAACTTCCTATTAGATCTTATTAGTCACATGTTAGATATTAATTGGTCTTAAGGGGTCTTATTAGGTCGTATTACTCATGTTAGGACTTAAGAGGTCCTATCATGTCTTATTACTCATGTTAGGTCTTAAGAGGTCCTATTAGACATGTTAAGTCTTAATTGGTCTTAATAGGTCCTATTAGTCATATTTGGTCTTAAGGGGTCGTATTAGGTATTAAGTGATCCTATTAGGTGTTAAGGGTCTTATTAGGTGTTATTAATTATTAGGTCCCATTAGGTCTTATTACTCATGTTAGGTCTTAAGGGGTCCTATTAGGTCATATTAATCATGTTAGATCTTAATTGATCTTTTTTAGTATTGCAATATCACGCATGTATGTTTCATTGAGAGAGAGAGAGACAGAGAGAGAGAGAGAGAGAGAGTCTTAAGTGTGGAGACAGATAGTGTTAATTAAAGTGCGATGAGATTTTTAAGGGGGTGGGGGTGTCTTAAGGGGTTTGGTTAGAGAGTCTTAATTAGTTTAAAATAGTAGCACGAGAAATAAATAGTCTTAATAGGCAAGGAGGGAGAGAGAGTCTTAAGAGGGTGTGGACATAGTATTAAGGAGTTTGGTGAGAGAGTCGTAATGAGTAGATGGGGAAAGACAAAGTTTTAAAATTTTCTAACATTTCCTTATAATTTTCTAATTTTTTCAAAGGTTTCAAATTTTACTAAATTTTCCTAAAGTTTGAAGTTTTTGTAAATTTCCCTATGTTTCATATTTTTCTAAATTTTTCTAAATTTTCTTAATTTGTTCTAAAATTTTCTAATAAAAATAATTTAAAACTAATATTTTAACATTACTAATTAAAAATAATTTAAAAACAAGCAATAAGATTACTAAAAATTTAAAATTTTCTAACATTTTCTAGTATTTTCTAGCATCTTCTAACATTTACGAACATAATTTTCTAAAACTAAAAAATTACCGAAAAAATGAAATGACTATTTGAAAATTAAAAAATGAACTAAAATAATTTAAAAACATATAATTTAAAATAAAAAATAATTTTTTAAAAAAAAAAAATGTGTGTACCTGGAATATACGACGGTTGAAGGAGATAGAATAGAAGGCAAAGAGGATGAAGTCAACAAGGTTGTCACAAAGTTATTAGGGGGTTCGCTCAAACATTGAGGTCTACTACTCTCCGTGGATAGTAAATGTGAAAATGACACCCCTCCGCCAAAAATTTGTAGTAAATCCGACCAGGGGTCTTTGTATGAAGGGGGTCTTTGCGTGAAGACCTCGTCATCCCTTCGCGTGAAGTACCCTACATTAGGTTCTTCACACAAAAATATGGTTTGTCTTCATTCGAAGACCCCTACTTCGAGCGAAGACTTTAAAACTTGATTTTTTTTTGCCTGACCAAAATCTATTCATCCCCAAAAGTGGGACTCACTTTTTTGGGACCACCCGTCATCACATATGTCTAACCCTTGAGTTTTTTCCCAACAATCTCTCTAAACCCTAGCACTGGCAGTATACAGACAAGGCTACTAATCATGCAATACCTCAATCAAGAATCTTCTCCCACTCTCATCCTATTCAAGACCTCAATCAAGTACTCAGGTATGGGCGAGGAACATATATTATTAATTCATTTTAAAACCCACCATTTAATGTAACATGTTATCACTTTATTAAGCTACTTACAATAAGTGATCATGGAAGCCACTTGTAGGCCTCGACGCTTATTGCAAGCCACTCCCATATATACACCTAGATAACCTACCCTAAGCTCATAAGTCATGAAAACACCTCATAAACCCAAAAGACATGATAGATGAATTAAGTTCCATAAAAAGTACCTGAAACACAAATTGGTCCTCAAACCATAACTCATACATATTGGTCCTCAAACCATCACATCACAAATCCCTACTAGTCCTCAAACCATGACTCATAAAACAAACCCTCTCAAAGAGTGCACGAAAAACAATGAGCTTAGAAAATCAGGTTGGGTAAAAATGAGTGAATTACATAGCTCCACAAAGCTTGATGAAAAGTCACATCAACAGAAAAAAATACATCCCTAAGCCTCTCGCATACTTTTTCCCGAAAGCCAACATAGTTCCCCAATTATAATCAATCAATGTCTCAAAACATGCAAAAGTACCCAAAACCAATTTATATATTCCAATTGACTAAACAAATCATCTTGTTGACTTAAGTCCATTTGACTACAAAAGCGTTCATATAAATGTCTCATACATAACTATCTATTTAAAATAAAATCTCATGTTTATACAAAACACCATGTCTATAATACTCAAATAATGATATTAAATTTATCAAAAATTAATTATAATTTCTATATATAATAATTTTCAATAATCAATATCCAATATCAAAATTTTGACTTCCTAATAAATTCTATTAATATTTCCCAAATATATACACATGCCAAAATTACTAAAATTATATTGATTATTCAATTAAATATTAAAATTAACCATAAATGAAAATTTAGTTATTAATAATATTAAATCACATTTAATATTTATTAAATATAAACTAAAGTTAAAATTTTATTAAGTTATTAAATATTAATTAAAATTTAATTAAATTAAATTATATAAAATATATATATATATCTTATTTTATTATATAATATATATATATATATATATATATACTTTTTTTCTATCAAGTATTTCTTTTCTTAAATTTAATTTAAAGTAACATAAAAGTCATAACATAAACATATATTTAATATATACATATATGTTATTATCTCTCTATAGTCTGATTGTGCAACTAAACTTGATTTAAGAATATGAATTTTTACATAGACCTCGATGTAAAACCTTGACTAGATCTAATGTATTACATTTTCTAAAACATTTGCCCGTAGTTTTCTACCAAGACATACCTAGGGTTTTGACCAGTCAAATTTTAACAAGAATTTCCAATACAAACAAACAGATAATTATTTCCTCAATTTATCAAAAATAATGAAAACCCATATAAAAATAATCCTTTTCCTCAAACACGCAACAAAACCAATTCATAACTTCACACACAAATTTAAGTACAACCTAAGAGGCATGAAGAAGACAATCTTTTCGGAATGGAAAGATTACAGAAGGATTCAAATCCTACCTTGAACTCGCAAGAAGATTTGAATCACAATAACCAAAACGTGGATTCAAAGATTTCGAAATACTCCCAAGCTTTGAAAATAATTCTTTAACCTATCTAGACAATTTCTCCCAAAAGCTCCTTCCTTCAAATTCATCTCCCCAATAATGGCAAAAAGAATCTCTAATATAGAAAACCCAATAGACAAAACTCAAACATGCAACACCCAATTAGGAATTAGAACTCAACTTACTAACCTTATTTTTATCAATTTTCTTTTTGAATATTTACTTAATTATAATAATAATTATATGCACTTTCACTTAATAAGCCTTAACTCAACTTTCAACTTAAATTTCTAATTCAATTTATTAAACTGAATGTGCAACTTAAATTGCATATTAATAATTTATTAACAATTAATATTTTAGCATATTAATAATTATGAATTTGGTAATTAAATATCAATTCATCAATTATGTTTTTTAATTTCTATTTTAGATTTAATAATTGTAGACACCTAAAAATCCTTTAGAAAATAAAAATATTTTTATTTTTCAAAAACCCCTAATGACATCATCATTTATTAATTAATTATTATTTAATTTATTTATTTATTTTTATGCCATTAAATCCTCCTATTTTAATTAAACATCTTTAATTAAAGAATCACTCCCCAAATCATTTAAATCAAGTTTGAGTGATTTCTCCCTATTTATTAATTATTAATTGATAAATTGACCAAAAATCCTTTATATAAATAAAATATTTATTTAAATCCTAAAACCTTAGAAATGTTCTAGAAATCCCTAACCTCTTCTAGAATTTCCTAATCTCACTCTAAACCTAATTAAAGAGTGATTCCTACATTTCTTAGCCTAAACCCTTCAAACTTTGACGTTAGGTCAAAACCCCTCATAAATGAGCCTTACACACTCATTAAAGCCTCTTACATCCTCATCAAAGCTTCTTACAAGCCATAAATGAGACCCATGTTTCCTCTTCCACTCTTATCCCCTTTGCACACTTCACTAGTGTTCTCACACATGTGTGAGCAAGCTTGACCAAGGCTAAACCTTACCATACCCCTAACCTTACCCCAAACTCTACCCCAAACCTTACCTCTGACCCTAACTCCACTTCTTAACCCAAGCCCTTCCTCAAATCCTATAAATACTCTCCTCTTCCAAGAGGAAAACACCAATTCACATCTTTTACATTGAGTAGTGTTATAATGTTAGATTCATTCTAGAGCTTAAGCATTTAGCATATTTGTTAGATTTCATTCTTTTTTACACACATCCTAGAATAAGCTTAATGGATTGAACTTAGTTTTTATTCAATCTTTTCTAAATCATTTATGCATCATATCAAATCCTTCCTATAATGCATTAGAGACAAGCTCCAAGTGCTTAGAGAGCACACCCACATCCCTCATAATCAGAGCAAATCAAACAATGCTTGAATGCATTTGTTTTGGCTCAATCTGAGGTGGCTTCATTTTCTATGTTTATGCTTTTGAACTGATATAAATGTTTGTATTAACCTAATTTTTTCTTGTTTATGCCTTTCAAAATAGATAATAGATAAACCATAGCTCACATTCTAGCACGCCCGGTGGGACCCACTTCATAGGTTCTTTACTAACATTCTGATGAGATTTGGAGTGTTTTTCTAATTTTTCCAGCTTGTAGGTTGAGGGAGCATTTGGAATTCTTCTTCTTCTTCTTCTTCTTCTTCTTCTTTTATTCCATCTACTTCTTCTTCTTCTTGCGGGATCTTGATTTATTTTCCAGAAAAACCATAAAGAAGCACTTTCACGAAAACCTTTGTAACTTTTTCATATGAGCTCCATTTTTTATGATTCAAAAAGCACCAGAAAGATGGTTCAGAGGTCTATCCAAATCTGTAGACAAATTTATCATATTTTGTCCCTAAAATTAGAAAGATTCAGTGGGATCATGAATTAATGATTAAAAAAAAATAGAATTAACACACTTTGTCTAAATGTCTAAAATGAACCTCAAAATCACTCTTGAAGGCCCAAAAAGCTAACAAATCAATCAAATCCTAATCAAATCAAATTATTCCTAATTGGTCCTAAAAAACAAAACTCAAATACACTTCTAAGTTTTCTTCATTTGGCTAAAAAGAACTATCATGCTTTCAAAATATAGGTGTTTTGAGCTTCATACAAACTAGGAACACTTCAAACTTTGGGAGCTTAAAAAGAACCACAAAATTGCATATCATCTCTATTTTGGTTCCTAAAAATAAGTCCTACATCATTATAAAAAATCATTCTCAAAATTAATCTTGAAATCATTAAAAGTGAGGTTCATTTGCATTGAAATATCTTTCAAAATCTCATGCAAATTAGGAACAAAGTCTACAAATCTTTCCTAAAAACTTTCATACTTGGTTCCTAAAGAGTCCTAATCTTTTCAGTCCTAAAAAATTTGATCTTGATGAAACTAATGTCATTTTGAAAAATCAATCTTGAGTGTTTTCCAAAGTTTCATGCATCAAACAAATCTAGGAATACCGCTTTTTGGGCATAAAACTCAATTCTAGCACACAAAATCTTGAGTGAAACTAAGGAAATGAATCAAAGTCCAAGGGAAGTCATTTTTATTTTGAGTCCAAATCAAACACATTCTTGAATGACTTTAAAGTGAAAGAAAATCATCTCTATTCCCTTCCTTTAGAGTTCAAATTCAAAGTTCCTAAAAGCGTGTAAATTCAATCTTGAATGCCCAAACAAAAAAAAATTGTAAAATCGCTCAAAATTTCTTGTTTTCAAAGGAAAATAAAAAATCAAAAGCTTAAACATTTGTTCTTGCAAGAATTCACTTCAATCACTTAATCAATTTGGGAAAGAACCTTTGTTTGTTGTGCTTTCTAGGAGTCTTCAATTCTGCAAATCTTTGTTAATCTAAGTGACATAAAACACTTAAACTCAGACAAGTTCACTTGTTTTACTTCTAGCGAAGCTTGTCTAGAGAGAAAAGTGCTACCTCTTTGGAGAATGACTTCAAACTGGTACTTCCCCGACTGGTATAGAAATAAAGCATTGAGAAAAATCTCTCTTCATCCCCTCAAGCTTGAGCGATGTGTGTTGATGGTAGCCCGAGGTAGGTGAATATCCCTACTATTTTGACATGGTCAACTAAGCTCTTTAGTGAGTCACATGTGTACAAACCAGTTGGGAGGATTCCACGGAACAACTACAAACATGTTAAATCATAAGCTACCTGATCTACCCCTAAAAGTATCACAATCCTTGTGCAAGGACCGATCCCTATGGTTTCCAGGATCTCCTTAAGACACTCACCATATGTATCCCCTTTTATGGGGTATCAAGCTATGGGAAAGGATTCTGATACTCACCTCCCCTTAGGTAGATCCACTTGAAGTGATTTGCATAGTCAAAAGCTCAGTGAAAACACTTGTTGGAATATACACCTTTCAAAGCTTTCTTTCAGATTTGGTGGCTAAGTCATTGCTTGTATTCCACAAGGTTGCCTTGTCCCTTGTCAGGATTGTGTTCAGAGTGTCTTTTGTCAAGTTTATCCTTTGCCTTTACAGATATCAAACTAATCCAAAAATTGATCACAAGCTTTCAAACAAAACCTTGTAGAAGAGATCCTTCAAAATTAGACACCGAAAAACCTTGTTTCAAAACACTTGCCCAAAATCTCTCCAAGCTATGTCAGATTTGACCCAACACAAAAAATCTAGGCTTACCAATTCCCAAGTTTATCAGGAGAAGAAAGTTGCAGAGAGAAATCTCAAAGATCACCAACCTTCCTTGAAAGCCATCCAAGTAGAATAAAAGAATCAAGAAAGACTAGACAACATAGAGTAAAATGCAAGAGTGAAATAGTTTCCATACCAATTCTAGGTTAATCATCCCTATGTCAATCTAGAAAGAGAGGACTAGTTTGGCCCATCTTATATCCTTCATTCCTTCAAAATCCCACAAATCTTATCTGGGCATCCTTTGCATCCTAGACCATTCTTAGATTCATCTTTGCATCACCATCCATCCTTAGCTACATCCTAAGTCATTTTTAGTTTCATCCTTGCATTATTTATCATCTTCCTAGTTGCATCACAACTCATCTTTTTTAATTACATATAGATCATCCTCTTAGAAATAACATCATTCCATCATCCTTCACCATCCTTCCATCAGCAATTCACAATCAAAATCCAAAATCTTTGATCCAAATCCAACATCCACCATCCAAGTCAAGACCCACCATCCTTGCACCAAATCCAGTGATCCAAATCCAAAATACTTAGTGTTCAACCCTTTGAGCTTCTTCAAAACCTTATCCTAAATCAGAAATCTCCCCCCTATGATAGAGCATTGTCAAGAGAATCCTCACTTGTCCTTGTAAAGCCTCATCATCTTGAGAAAGAGATTGTCCTACATTAATAAGAATCCCATTAACCAAAGATCATCAGTCTATCCTAGGTTGACAAATCCTACCATTGATCATACATCAAGAAGCAGTAGCTCATTTTGACCAAAACTTAGTAAATCTTCCACAATCCCCCACCAATCCTCCACCATCCTCATTGACCCATATTAGAGCATCCCACCAATCCTCCATCATAATCATTGACCCATATCAGAGCATCGCACCAATCCTCCATCATCCTCGTTGACCCATATCAGAGCATCTCACCAAATCCATCATCATCCTACCATCTTTCAGTTGTTCCAAATTCTTGCATCTCATCTTAGAAATTCACCATCCTTACACATTTCTTGGGCTTGCATCCATCATTTTTAGAGTTTCTTAGGAACATCTTGCATCCATCCGTCCTTTGCATTTTCATCTTCTAGATCTCCGATCCATGCCTATCGAGATAAGATCCAAGAAATGAAGGAACATGGATCCTTATCAGACCACCAGCTCATTCGATTCCAACATTTCTACCAGCGCGATGGTAGCTTACAAGCCCCAGAGCCAACAAACTGGTAATATATGGGATGATCCCAATATCCCCCCCATTTCATTTGCAATGGAAACATTCATGAATCATCTAGGGAATGCACAAATAGTCAGTGCACTCATTTCTCAGAATCAAAAAAACATATTGGCTAACTTCGTACAGGAGGGTACTCCCATTCCACCATATCTCTGACCTTGCATTCCTGTAAACACCATCCAAATCGCAATAGAGGCATACACTCCCACCATCCAACAAATGCCTGATCCTACCTTGCAAATTTCTCAAGAAACCTCCCCCATTCCCCTATTTTTGCAAAGTAGTTTCATGAGCCCTACAACACAAGTGACACAATCCACTCCATTTCCTATCATGGGCACACCATCATCTTCTATGGAATCTCAATCCATTACCCAGACCCAAAGCTTTGCACAAAACCAACTTCCACCTCCCACACAAACCTTTACATAAGCAATTCCTCCACCTCCCATGGGCCAAGCAACATCATCATTTCCAAGGGCAACACAATCATTTCCCTCTTTCTCCAATCAAGCCTCTACTTCAATACCATCATTCTCGGGGGCAACACAATCATCCTTCCCATTCACTCCACAAGCTTCTACACCCATGCCATCATTTATGGGGGCAATGCAATCATTTTCCTCCTTCTCCCAACAAGCTTCCACATTAGCACCACCCTTCTCATGGGGAACACAAGCATCTTCATCCACACCCCAACAAACATTTACCCAAGCACAAGCCCAAAAAATTGCATTCACAATAGGTATGCCTTCCATGGAATTTCCAAATCCACCATTCACGTCCCAAACTCCCATCACATCTACATTGCCAGTATCCTCCACATCACAATTCCCACCATGCACTGGCTCTTGTTGGGGCCTTACTCACAAAGAGATGCAAGCTTTGGGAATACCAACCCACTCTCCCACATCCATGTCTACAAACCAACAAGCCACATTCCCTCAAGTAGTGCAACAAAAACAATCATAGCCTCCACCAGCTTTGTCCTTTCCTTCATATGCCAAATTTCTATCTACACCACCTACCGCTTCACATATAGTTCCACCTCCCCAAGAGAAGAGTTCTTCCCATCTCGCAAGCTACCTGGCACAACCACCCCCTACTTCAAGCTTCCCAACATTCATTCCACACTTAAGAAATGCAGGAATGCATCCATCCTACATCAACCAAGCACAAAGTCAAGTGCATCAAGGCCAAGACTAACAACAAGCTGCACCATTCCACTAGCTTCCCCCACAGCGACAATTTTTCCTAGCATAGTAACAACAACATCCCATCATCCCACAACAACAAGCATCATCCTACCCATTGCAATAGCAGCATCCCATCATTCCCCAGTAACAACAAGCAGTTCCATATCCTCTACAACAATACGCCCCCATGCCTCAACAATAATATCATCCCCAAAAATCATCACCCCAACATCCATTCCAATCTTCCTATCTTGCTAGGAAATCTCCATATCCCACTCCATAATATCCACCTCAAAATCACCCTTATTCACCAACACCATTATACCCTTTCCAAATGGGAGTACCCGCTCCAATTCCAATCAATGTTGAGTGGGAAGAAATGAAGAATGCTCTTAAAGAGCTCAAAGCTGGTATAGAGAAAAAGACCTTCAAGTTTGAAGAGGTGTGTCCCTGTCCATTTGATCGATCAATCACATATTTTCCTTTCCCTAAGCACTTTGAAACACCCAAATTTGATAAATATGGAGGGAAAGGAGACGCTATAAACCACATCAAAGAGTTATATATCGAATGCCAAGTGGCTTACAATGATAATTACCTTTTATGCCTATTCCCTAAAAGCTTGGGGGGACTACTATTGAGTGGTTTTACAAGATACCCTATGGGACCATCACAACTTTTGCCAAGCTCTTTGAGAAGTTTGTTTCCCATTATGCCCACAATGTTGAGAATGAGTTATCTTCACTAGACCTATGTAACTCAAAACATAAAGGAGAAATCCTAGCAGACTACTTGCAATGATGGTAGAACCTCAGTACCAAGTTATCATATCAGCCACCTAAGAAGCATCTAACCAATATCTTCATCAATAACCCACATCCCAAACTATCCCACTTCATGAGGATGAACTGCATCCAAACATATCAAGATATCAAAGGCAAGGGGATAGATATTGAAAGAGGTTTCTTAGAAGAAGGTACAATATGGCATCACAAAGATGATTCCCACAACAAATCTAGCAATGACAAACCTCGTTACTAGAATCAAAACAAAACATTGTCACTGATGGAGCCAAAAACACTAAGCATGTCCAAATCATTGTGGCCGGTCCTACACCTACTTTTGCATATCAACAATAGCAGCCTCAGATCCATCAGCAACCCATGATGAACTATCAACAACAAGTGCATCAAGTAAATCAAGATAATTTGACCAATCAGGCTAATGCCATCTCCACTACTCCCAATCAAAACAAACTTAGAGCCTAGACTTACCACAAGATAACCTTCACACAACTTGGTGAACCTCTGGATGTTATCTTTCACTGAATGGCTAATGCCTACCCAATCACATACCCACCAATTCTACAATTTGATGATGCCACTCCCAAACCCAACTGGTACAATGATCATGAGTATTGTGATTATCATCGCGTCAAAGGACACACTACCCTAGGGTGTATGAAACTAAAGCATTACATCCAAGATCTCATAGATAGAAAGGAAATCCAAGTAGACACACCTGTGCAAGCCTCACATAATGCCAATTTGCATATTTATCAGAACATGTTTCCGCAACACAATACTGGGAAGAACCAAGCCAATGTTAATCCTCCACCCCAAAACCAAGGCAAAGCCAAGAAAGGAGACCATGCTGACCACAAAGACTACACTGCTTCCCATATTAACTACGACAAATTTGTTGGATGTATAACCCAAGTTGAGCCCATAGTCAATGTCATCCACATCAAAGGAGCAGATTGTCAGTGTGTTGTTACCACCCATAGAGGTTGGATAAATGTCATCGGTGCACATCCATGGCCAACACACAATGTGAAATATAACCTTATAGAATATCTTGGGAATACACCTACCCAAATCTCCATCCTTGACCTTCTCCGTACTTCACCCCTCCATCAGGAAATCCTCACCTGAGCCCTTCACAAAGGACATGTCTCCACAGACATAAATGCTATCTAGTTGAAAAACCTTGTGGGACACCTATCCACATCATGTTCTCTATCCTTCAAGCCATCTAATATACCATCTATTGCACCTGACCATAATCTCCCTCTGCATCATCGTCATGGTCAAATATTTTTCCATCAAAAGGGTCAAGATAGATAATGGCTCATCCCTAAACCTATGCACTATGAAATTCATTCAGTAGATAGGGTTCACGGAAGCTGACATATCGCATGAAGTTATCACCATCAAGGCATACGACAACTTGGAGCGTACCTTTGAAGGTACCATTATTTTTCCTATCAAGCTAGGCCCAGCAACACAAGACACTGTTGGAAACAATTGTCTGAAGGAAATTGCTACTCAATTATGTATTGTCTTTGATGTCACACAATGTTATAGTCCGCAGCATTCAGTACCTACCGAGCTCAGTCGGTCTTCCTGGCAAGTAAAATTAGTGCTTACCGAGTTCACTCGGTTATCAAAAAAAATTCAGTGTTTACCGAGTTCAGTCGGTCGTCAAAGAAAATTTAGTGTTTACTGAGTTTAGTCGGTCGTCAAAGAAAATTCAGTGTTTACCAAGTTCAGTTGGTCATCAAAGAAAATTTAGTGTTTACCGAGTTCAGTCGGTTATCGAAGAAAAAGGATTGTCAATGTTTATCAAGTTCCCTCAGTCTCCGAAAAATTGTAGAATTATGGTCACCGAGCACTGTCGGCCCTTGAAGGATTTTTGCAAATAAAGTTTGCTTAATTCAGCTGACTGTTATACAAAGTAATGTCGATTTGACAAATCTAAAATCATATAAATAAAAGGTCAAATGTGAAAAATAAACAAGAAATATAGCAGAAGATATATAGAAGAAAAAGTAGGAAAGGTGTGTGCGAATTTGTGAAGGATGATCAGATATCCTTGAGGAGCAGCAGAGATATATTCGATCAGGAAGGATCACACTTATTCAGAATAGAGATCTGTAATCAGCAAGGCAGTTGCATTATTATATAGGTCATTTTCATTGTTACCTTCTTATCATTGTAACAGTGAATTCTAAATCTCTTAACCGAGTTGGTTTAACAACCATATTGTAAATCCTCTAACAAGGTGACAACTCCATTGAATTGTTTTCAAGACCTCTTACCAGGCCACTCCTAGCAGGGTGATTAAATCCTCTAACAAGGTCACACCTAACAGTGTGTTTTGTAACCTTTTATCGGGTTGGCTTCTAACTGGGCATCACTTTAGAAAAGTGAAAATCAGTATCTAGATACATTGGTGGTTTTTCCCATATTGGGTTTCCACATTAAATTCTGTGTCTCTTGTGTTCTTAATTGTTATCTTAATCATATACAAGCGCTGATGAATATCTAAAGATAATTTTGCTAATACTTTCTGCATCTACAAAGTTACTGCAATCTATTTACCGAGTGTTAAACAGATAATATTCATTAAGATATCCTAAGGGATCTGGAAAGAAATAATTGTGAAGTGTTTTATGGTTGACTGATTCACCCCCCCCCCTCTTAGTCACTTCATCCATATTCCATCAGACACCATCTACCATGTTGTTGATCTTGACTTACCATTCAACATCCTCCTCAGCCGACCATGGATCCATTCCATCAAGGTTGTACCATCTACTTACCATCAATGCATCAAATTTATACATCAAGGCACTAAGGTTACCATCCATGAAAATCCCCAACCCTTCACATATTGTTGTGGGATGGAAGCATCATTCCCTCACTCCACCCATTGTCCTAGAACCGACATTGGCACTTCTATCACTAGCTCTTCACAATCCCATTGTGATCCAGAGACTATCGTTGCCTCCACTCTCTCTTCCATCAAGATCAACAACTAGGGTTGTGGAAAATACACCCTGAATGATTCATTTGTATTAGGGGCCCTCCCTCTTGATCCACATACACAAGGGCACCCAAACCATTAAAGAAAGCCCACTAAAGAAAATCATGAAATCAAGAAAATGGGACATATGACTTTTGTCTCCCATGGCAACATAAATAGTCAAGAGATGGACCTTGACATCAATAGGTGGTTGTACAGAGATCCCCCACCACCTGACACTCAACTCCTTGGCTACTTCAAAGACAAATATCCACAATCACACAAGTACACCATAGAACAATGGAAATACCAAGGCAGTGGTCTAGGACCACAAGAAGGCAGAAGAAAAGACCCCATCATAGCATCAAAGAATCCACAACATCAAGGTCTTGTCTTTAATACCCCTCGCCTGTGTATACAATAGCCCAATACTACAACCGGGGCACCAACATGACCAACATTCCCTTCTTGAATAGCCAAGATGACCTCGTAGAGATCAAAGACATCCCTAATGAGGAAGAAAAGAAATCATATGATGACATCTTCAATGATGATACCCTCCTGGGCACTTCTGTCCTCCACCAACTTGCCATTAATTTCATAGAACTTCCCCTCATCCACACTAAACTCATAGACTCAGATCAACCAAGTATCACAGACATCGATGAGTTCCAAAGCACACAAGTGCTCCTAAGGTTCATTAGAGCATTAGGACAACAAGCAGATTAATGTCTAGAAGAAAACCATATTTACAAGCTCGACCCTAAAGGATATTTTGAGGAGGAGGCAAGCTCTAGCTGCAAAATTGAAATAGAAAAAGAAAAGAATGAGTCCTTATGTGAAAACCCTCCTGGGGCACATTCTGACTCCAAAAAAGATAGAATAAAGGGCGTATCTTCAGGTGAAAACCTCTCTTAGGCACTAGAAGATGGAGACTTTCCTCTTCCTCCCATCTAGGATTACAGACAAGAGCAGTCACCCATCATCATTGAGGAAACCAAGCTAGTCAACTTGGGCATAGAAGAATGTCCAAGAATCACCTATATTGCAGCATCTCTAATAGAAGGTGAAGAAATGGGCTTCACTGTGCTTCTCAGAGAATTAGTTATAAATTTTGCATGGTCATATGCACACATGCCAGGGCTTGATCCAAATCTTGTTGTGCACAATCTTGTAATAGACCCCAATGCCAAGCCAGTAAAGCAGAAGCTACACAAAATGAATCCTAAAGTAGCCCTATTGGTAAAAATAGAGTTAGAGAAGCTCCTCCAAGCCAAGATTATCAGAGGTATAGACTATTCAGATTGGATCTCCAATATGGTGCATGTTACCAAACCTTCAGGAGAGATAAGAATCTGCATAGACTTCAGAGATTTAAGCAAAGCATGTCCCAAAGATGATTTCCCATTACCCAACATAGACATGACAGTAGATCTTACAACAAACCATGAGATGTTTTCACTCATGGATGGCTTCTCAGGCTACAATCAGATCCAAATAGCAGAAGAAGATCAACACAAAATAGCATTCACCACACCATGGGGTACCTTCTGTTACAACATGATGCCATTTGGGCTGAAGAATGTAGGAGCCACATATCAACGAGCAATGATAGCCATCTTCCATGATATGATCCACAAGATCCTGGAAGACTATGTGGATGATATTCTTGTAAAATCTTAGACACAAGGTGAACACCCAAGCATCCTTGAGAGTGTGTTCGATTGTCTCCATCACTATGGCTTGAAGCTGAATCCGAAGAAGTGTTTCTTTGGTGTAACATCTGGAAAGCTTCTAGGCTTCATTGTATCATGACGCATCATAGATATTGATCCCAAAAAGGTCAAAGACATTATAGAAATTCCTCCTCCTAGAACACTCAAGCAGCTCAAGAGCCTACAAGGAAAGCTCCAATCAGTGCATCGATTTATCTCACAACTGGAAGACAAGTTCCAACCATTCACACATCTGCTCTACAAGGAAACAAGCTTCAAATGGGATTGTATTTGTTAGAGAAGATTTGATAAGTTAAAAGAGTATCTAGCCAACTCTCCCATTGTTGTACGACCAGTTTTAGGACGTCCTCTCATACTATACATTTCGGTAACCACTACAGTACTAGGGGAACTCTTAGCACAACATGATGACAACAACAAAGAGAGAGCCATTTATTATATCAGTCAAGCTCTAGTTGGCTATGAGCTAATTACTCACCAATGGAGAAATCATGCCTTTTAGTGGTCTTCACCACTCAAAAGCTTAGACATTACATGCTCAGCCACACAATCAAGCTCATCTCAAAAGTGGATCCACTCAAGAATCTGTTATCAAAGACAACTCTCACGGGTTGTATGGAAAAATGGGTCATGATACTCAACAAGTTTGACATCCAGTACATAGATCAGATAGCAATCAAAGGGAAAGTAATTTTCGATCATGTAGCAGAAGCACCTCTTGTGGATGCATATCCCCTAATCATGGAATTCCCTAATGAGCACCTATGTATGATCGAAGGACAGCCCATATGGAAGCTATACTTTGATGGCTCCTACACATCACATGGATCAGGGGTAGGAATCCTATTCATCACACCTCAAGGTGATTATATTCCTAAATCATTCAAATTGGGATTCCTGTGTACTAACAAAATTGAAAAATACGAGGCCCTCATCTCGGGTCTCCAAACCGCCATCCAATGGAACATCACAAAACTGCAAGTGTTTGGAGACACGTAGTTGATTATCAAGCAGGTCCTAGATGAATTTCAAACAAAGGACGATAAGCTACTACCCTACAAAGAACTGGTGGATAGACTAAAAGAGCTTTTCCTAAATCTACAGTTCACACAAATACCAAGGCTTCATAACAAAGCGGCTGACACAATGGCGACCATCAGATCCTTATTAGAAGTCCCTTGCGACTCAATGCAAAAAAAATTCTTAGTCGAGTAGCTACACACGCCTGCTTATGAGAACATCAATTCTAAAATGGTGTGTGTCTTGGTTGGTCCTTAGTCTCCATTGTACCACAACATCTATGCATATCTTAAAAATGGTATCATATCTCCCCATCTCACCAATAACCAATGCCAAAACTTAATTCATAGATCTTCCCGCTACACTCTTGTAGTCAACACCCTTTATCGTCGAGGATATCATAACATCCTCTCTAGGTATTTAGATTCAAATGAAGTTGTCCTGACTTTATAAGAGGTCCATATTGGAATTTGCGGCACCCACACAAGTGGCATGGTTCTAGAAAAGCAACTACTTTGAGTTGGGTATTATTGGCCAACCATGGAACGTGACGCTTGTGAATTTGTCAAGAAATGTCTGCCATGTCAACAGAATGCAAATCTGATTCATGCACCAGCACAAGACTTGCAGCCCATTGCGCCACCTTGGCCATTTTCATGTTGGGGCTTCAACCTTGTTGGGTTAATCACTCTCCTTTCCTCAGATGGACATAAATACATCATAACCACCACAGAGTACTTCACAAAATGGGTTGAAGCAATTCCTCTCACCCTAACTAATGGAATCCAAATATCCAAGTTCATCCTTTACCACATCGTATGCATCTTTGGCATACCATCTACCATCTTCACAGACCACAGCACACCTTTTGAAAACTTGCATGTGGATGATCTATTTGCCAGAATCCATATCCATCACCATTTCTCCAGTCCATATTTCCCATAAGGAAATGGCCAAGCTGAGGCAACCAACAAAACTATCATAAAAATCCTCAAGAAGGTTGCCAATGATTCTGGTCATGATTGGCACCTCCAAATAAATCCCACCCTCTAGGCCTACCGTACTTATTATCGCACTCCCATAGGCACCACCCCATATTCCCTTGTATATGGTGCCGAAGCCATTCTACCCATCGAGGTTGATCTCCCATCCTTATGAGTCTCCATGAAAAACTATACCACTAATGAAGACTACCACATGGCACGCCTCACATAGCTGGATCTGCTAGATGAAAAGAGACAGCAATCATATGATCACCTGGTTGCATACCAAAATCA
The DNA here is from genome assembly GCA_027943335.1 of Chamaecyparis obtusa. Lineage (NCBI taxonomy): Eukaryota > Viridiplantae > Streptophyta > Pinopsida > Cupressales > Cupressaceae > Chamaecyparis > Chamaecyparis obtusa. The sequence goes on along the minus strand of BSBK01009587.1, from coordinate 30,474 downwards.
ACTCAAAAGGAGTTATAACAAGAAGGTCCATCCAAGACAATTCCAAGTCGGCAACATGCTCCTCAAGGAAAATTAGAAAGTCCAAGTAAATCGAGAGAACAAAGGAAAGTTTGAACCTACTTGGTTGGGTCCTTATGTTGTTACATCATGCTTCAGCTCTAGAGCCTATCGGCTATCAACATTAGAAGGTGAGCCATTAAATGATCCAATCAACATCATACATCTGAAGAGGTTCTATACCTGAATCAGATCCTACATATTCAGAAAATCCATAAAAATTGGAAAATTTGAGAAAAATATCAAAAAAAGTAAAAAAGTAAAAAAAGCCAAGAAAAATAATCATCCAATGGTGAAAACTTGGCAATTCAAGCACCTTGGACAAGTATGTTGGTGAAAACCTAGAAACAGGCACCATACATAGTGTACTGAGTCATTATCTATCAAACTCCCACCCCTCCCACCCCCAATCCTCATCTTCCAATCCCCCTCACCATCACCAGCCCTTCATTCCAAGGTGTTCTATCCTTTAGCCTATCCAATGCAGCAATTAGATCCTATCCCCAAACCCAAGCTTCTTGTTTATATCTTGTATAGTGCAATCCTTCCTATATATATCATGTATAGCGAGATCTTCCTGTTCCAAATCCTGAGCTTCTGTACATATCTGGTGTAAATATCTTCCCATCTATTGTACATATCTTTGCATCTTGTTGTACATATCCTCATCCGTCGTACAGTAATACTTGATCAAATATCATGTCCCATCTATCCGTGTACTTCAAAAACATCAATTGTCGACTATCCTTGATCACATCAATTCTTCTTTGACTCATCATTTGCCAGTGAACAACAACACTTATTCTCCCTATCAGCATGGGTCTTCATAGATGTATGCTTCTATATTATCCGGCCTAAGCCTAATCACAAGTCCACACAAATGTATCCTCCCTATCAAACCTCATCTTCCACCAATCACACTAGGTCCATGTCGATGTATCCTTCCACATGTTCAGACCAATCTTCCCACCATCAATCAAATCCATCTCTCTCCTTGGAAAATGATGTCTTTTGGAGTTATCATTTTGGTCTTGGATTTTGTCCTTTGGATCTTGTTAATCTGTTACAGCTTCTCGTTGTTCCTCTCCTCAAAGTGACCGTGATCCTTTATATTATGGTGTGCTACGAATGAGGCCAATCTAGGGCAAGGTCTTTTAATTTCTTGCTTCTGCCTGTGAGTCAGTTGAACATGACCCTTACACAGTTCACATGTGATCTTTTGGGCTACATGGTGAACTTGGGAAATGTTGTTTGTTTGTGGTTTCTCCAGCATCATTTCTACCATGCTTCCTATTAGGTTCATGTGTGATGCTGAGGCAACTCTATGTGTCTTTTTCATGTCAGTCCTATGCAACGCTGGTGACAAGGCCTTGTGATCCCAGTATCCTTGGCAGGTCTCTACTGTTTCTATATCAAACTAGGTTGTTCTCTCCACATTTACACTTGGAGCTCCCCAAAATCCCCCATCTTGCATCATATAGATTACTATTGCATCTTGCATCTTTTCATATAACTGCATCTTGCATTTTGCATTTCATCTCATCTTGCATTCCTCCATCTTTGCTCTTGGAAGTATGGCTATTTATCCTCCCTTCTTCCTTCCTTCCTTCCTTCCCTTTCCTTTCTATTTCATTTTGAGAAAATTTCACAACATTTCCTTTTTACGTTATTTTCTCGAGGGGGCACAACCCTTAATTCCTCTAAATCCTAGCCTAGGGCATCTTATTTTCTTGTCTTTGATGCCATGCCACTTGCGGCATTGCATCAAAGAGGGGCAAAATGTAGACACCTAAAAAAATTTTAGAAAATAAAAATACTTTTATTTTTTGAAAACCCCTAATGACATCATCATTAATTAATTAATTAATTATTTTATTTATTTATTTATTTTTATGCAATTAAATCCTCCTATTTTAATTAAACATATTTAATTAAAGAATCCCTCCCCAAATCATTTAAATCAAGTTTGAGTGATTTCTCCCTATTTATTAATTATTAATTGATAAATTGACCAAAAATCTTTTATATAAATAAAATATTTATTTAAATCCTAAAACCTTAGAAATGTTTTAGAAATCCCTAACCTCTTCTAGAATTTCCTAATCTCACTCTAAACCTAATTAAAAAGTGATTCCTACATTTCTTAGCCTAAACCCTTCAAACTTTGACTTTGGGTCAAAACCCCTCATAAATGAGCCTTACACACTCATTAAAGCCTCTTACATCCTCATTAAGGCTTCTTACAAGCCATAAATGAGACCCATGTTTCCTCTTCCACTCTTATCCCCTTTGCACACTTCCCTAGTGTTGCTCACACATGTGTGAGCAAGCTTGACCAAGGCTAAACCTTACCATACCCCTAACCTTACCCCAAACTCTACCCCAAACCTTACCTCTGACCCTAACTCCACTTCTTAACCCAAGCCCTTCCTCAAATCCTATAAATACTCTCCTCTTCCAAGAGAAAAACACCAATTCACATCTTTTACATTGATTAGTGTTATAATGTTAGATTCATTCTAGAGCTTAAGCATTTAGCATATTTGTTAGATTTCATTCTTTTTTACACACATCCTAGAGTAAGCTTAATGGATTGAACTTAATTTTTATTCAAGCTTTTCTAAATCATTTATGCATCATATCAAATCCTTCCTAGAATGCATTAGAGACAAGCTCCAAGTGCTTAGAGAGAACACCCACATCCCTCATAATCAGAGCAAATCAAACAATGCTTGAATGCATTTGTTTTGGCTCAATATGAGGTGACTTGGTTTTCTATGTTTATGCTTTTGAACTGATATAAATGTTTGGATTAACCTAATGTTTTCTTTTTTACACCTTTCAAAACAGATAACAGATACCCATGTCTGCAGTATGGGATCTAATTAGGTACCAAACTTGCAATCTCAGTTGGTCCAAAAATAGAATGAAATGTTGAATGTCAAATTAGTAGTTTTTCATTGTACTTTTTTTGGCAGTCATGTTAAATTTCACACAACTTAAATTCCTCCTCCTCAAAACAACCTTAATTCTACACTTTCAAGTCATCTTGGAAAAAATAAACAACAAAATTTGACATAGCATGTTTCATGTGTATTATTTTGCCCCGTATGTTTTGACATAAGTAGTTTCAATTTTTATTTTACCCAGAAGTTATAATAGCTAGTTAGTCATGCACTTATAAGCCAAGATGGTATGAAAGGGAACCATACGAACACACTTTAAAGATGGGTGTTGTGCTTGCATTCCTACAAATATTACAATAGTAAATATCCATATCCTTTGAAATATGTTCTCTAATTCTTACAAAATCCAATGAAAAATATCTAATTAGATGGAGCTTCTGCTCTAGGAAAATATTAATGAAAGACCGGTTATAAATTGATTCATTTTAAAATTGAGACATTGACAATGGATCTTGATTCAATAGATCAGTCTTGATATTTATCTCCTAGCATTTAGAGTGGTCACTTTCATGTTTATGAAGTCTTTGATTTGGGCACTGACACCTCATTAAAGTAATTATTGTTAATCCTCAACAATTCTTGTTGAGATCAGTCGGATAACATCTACTTCCATTATGAATGAAGTATTTTTCAAAATAACCATCCATCACTTTTTTGAAGTATTTCAAACATTAAAACTTCCCTCTCATTGGTAGGTTCATATCAACTTCATCTTGTCATCCAGTAAATTGTCATTGATGGGGAACAAACTTGCAATTTATTCTGTCACAAGTAAGCTTAAGAGAGGAAGTTGGTGTACTTCATATTTAGGCACATTTTTCTAGATTCAAAAAATCTGTTCTTAAATATGATAATGTTTATCCTCTAAAGTACAACCAAGCAACTGATAAGCTTAACTTTGGAAGAAATCTCAATTCTCTCTCCAATAAAATTTGAGAAAAGACTCAAGATAAAATTGTCTTTGAAATGTAGATCCCATTGAAGACTACATGACATGTAATTCAGTATGGAAAATCACTTTTTATTTAACTAAAATTTTGTATTTTTCAATTGAATGAGTCATAAATGAAGCTCATATCTAAGCTTGATATGATTCATAGCTCATGGGAAAAGATATCAATAAAGTATGCATATATGTATTAGATGGTGTTGGTGTCCTAAACTACTCTTCCACTAATCCTCAAGATCTGACCAAATTACCAAGACTCAAGATGTCAACTTGATAACAATAAGCTAGAAATCATTATTAGACAGAGAGGAAAGATTAGGGTTGATGCATAGTTTATGTGCTAAACCAAGGAGGGTGATCCCTTGAGTTTTCTACATATAATTGAAGAAAAAAAAATCAATGATTAACTTTTCTTGGTAGCTACCCACCCTTACCAGATGAAACACCTTAAAACTATTACTAGGCTTTATTATGCATAGGCTTTATTGTGATTTTTGTGGACTCAAATTTAGATCCCACTTGATCAATATCATGCATGATAAAGAAGACAAACAACTAAGCATATAACCTTCAACAAGTTTATCAAATATTGAAATGGGATAACATCAAGTTTATCAAGCTTACATTTCATTTGGGTTCCTCTAGAATTGATTGATTGGGGTGAAAATCAGTGCAAAACCTGATAATATCCTTAGAGGATAAATACAATTTGTGTTCGTTGGGATTTTTGGTTAGCATGAGACTTATAGGTGAATTGGTCAGGGTGACTCCTAGGGTTCCTATTATGGGGGATTGGGGAAGAAGTATTAAGAAAGAATCTGTGTAGGAAGTGTTGTTGAGGAGAGAAGAGGAATAAATAAGTGATTCAGATATGGACCAAAGAATGGTGCAAATGTTAAGAAGGTTAAGATCTATTTTCAGCACAAACTCGAAGGGATAGCGAGGAAAAAAGGCATTACATTTGTTGCAATAGACCGGAATAGGCCTGATGCAGGAGCATCCTGGGTGTAAGAGCAATCTTGCATCACCCAAAAAATATTTCTATTTTTATATTCAATAAGGGCTATTTTAGTGCAGAGCTGCTATTTATGGAAAGTTCCTATTTTTGGTAATTTTTGCATGTGCTCAGAATGATCTGATTTCTTTCTTGGAGGTTCATTTTGGTTATATAAGTCTGCCAGTAAAGTTTCATTGCCAGATCAAGTGTATATTGGAAGATATTGAAGATTTTCGGTATTGGCAGCAGGGTACAGAAACTTCGAACTCAGTTTTGAAGGCTTTAGAGGCCCCGGATGAGGTCGAATTTTGGGCTGAATGAAGCTTGCTTGATTTAAGTGTTGTAGAGCGCTTCGTGGCGTTTCTGAAATGGGGTTATAATAGCCGATCGGGTCAACTGGTGATGACTTATGGTCTTCGGAAGTTGGGCCACCTGAAATGGCGAAAAATAATTTTCTTCAAAATTTCTGTTCGGGTTTCAAAGGTTATCTTGAGCCGACTATGATGTAATAAAATGTAAAATAAAATAATTCTAAGTTTGGTCGGCCTTATTGGCTAAAATTCTGGAACCTTCCCAGGCGATGGATAATTGCCTATATAAGGAAGGCTGTGTTATTGTCTTAGGCAGTTCAGAATAGTTCTGGGTAGTAGATCTGGGTATTGATTCGAGGCTTTGTCCTACAGAATATTGTAAGGGAATGCCCATGTGGCTTTGCATATTGTAATTCTGAAAGTTTATAATTCCACATTTGTGGAGATAATAAGAAGCCAATTTTCTGTTCTTGCATACTGTTGTTGTTTCTCTATTTCTGTTATGTGTTTGTGGTATTAAGGGGAGCACCCTTCATCAAGTGGTATCAGAGCAGGAGTTCTTGAGTGTGTAAACAGATCGCCGACTGTGAGGTAGTTTGCACCAGGACCGTGGTCAGGGTTTCAGCGCGCATCGCGAAAATACCTCCACGAAGAGAACGTGGCGGAAGACCTAGTGTTGTGACACCTGAGGTTAGAGAGTTGCAGAGACAAGTGCGAGCATTGCAAGAAGAGATTCGTAAAGGAATGAATCTTAATGTCAGAGACGAAAGTGAGGATGACGCCGAAGAAGAATATCAAGAAGGAGAAGTTGAAATTGTGAACCAGGAGGAAGAAAGACTTTTTCGGGCGATTTCCAAGATTGGGAAAAGACCTAAGATTGAGGTTCCTACATTTTCTGGAAATCTTAACCCAGAGGAATTGATCGACTGGATCAATGAATGTGAGGAGTATTTTGAGTATGAAGATGTTGAGGATCCTGATAGGGTCAAATTTGCGAAGGCCAGACTGAAAGGTCATGCGAAGATCTAGTGGCAAGAAATTCAATTGGAGCGAAATATAAGAGGGAAAGATAAAATCACAAGATGGGATCGGATGGTGGAAAAATTGAAGCAACGGTTCATTCCTATGGATTATGAGCTTGACCTACTGAAGAAAATGCAAAGTTTGAAGCAAGCAGGAAAATCTGTTCAGGAGTATACAGAGGAGTTCTATCGACTCCTCATCAGAACAGGCCATGCCGAAGCTGATAAGGAGAAAGTTGCCTGATACCTTAATGGATTAAGGCCAAGCATTCAGGAGGAGTTGAATCTGGTTCGAATGAGCAGTATTGAGGAGGCATACCAATTTGCCCTAAAAGTAGAGGAAAAGCTGAACAAGAAGTTCGAGAGCAGACAAAATGGAAGAGGTCGCGGTGGACGATCTCGTGGACGGTCATATGGTGGCCGAAATGAAGATCCGAAAAAGAAGGATGAGGCCAGTAGCAGTCAAAATCAGCGAGGAAATAATTCCAATCGCTTCCAGGATCAGAATAATAGAGATCAGAGAGGAAGAGGAAGAGGACAAGGATCTGGAAGAGGTGGCTTCCGTGGAACATGTTTTCACTGTGGAGAAGAAGGTCATAGGGCATTTGAATGTCCTCAGCGCCAAGGCAGAACGGACAGGAGAAATGAAGGCCAGGCCAGAGTTGCACATGTAGATGAAGATGCCAGATCATCAAATTTTGAAGATGCTGAAAGAGGAGAAACGTTGATTAACAGAAGAGTCCTGTTGAGTGGTGAGAATGAACCTGAGCAAAGGAGGAGCCTGTTTCGCACCAGGTGCAAGTGTGAAGGTAAATGTTGTGATGTGATTATTGATAGTGGAAGCACTGACAATTTGGTGTCAGAAGAGATGGTGACAAAGTTGAAGCTCAAGAGACAGAAACACCCACATCCATATCGGATTGCCTGGGTACAGGATGACCACAAGGTCATGGTCAATGAACAATGCCTAGTGAAGTTCAAGATTGGCGGATACCAAGATGAGGTATTGTGCGATATCATATCTATGGATGCATGTCATATGTTGTTGGGTAGACCGTGGCAGTTTGACAGATGTGCTGTACATGATGGTCGTGCAAATACCTATTCCCTGACAAAGGATGGAGTGCGACATAGGCTAAAACCATTGAAGGAGACTGAAGAAAAGGTATGTGGTAATGCAAGGATAACTTTTGTTGATGGAAGAAATTTCCTAGATGGTATGAGGCATGAGCATGTATGTTTTCCTTTAATTCCAAAAGCTGGTAAAGAGGAAGTAGAAGATGTCCCTGTAGAAGTTGCAGATTTGTTGAATGAGTTTCAGGATATTGTATTCGATAACGTGCCTGATGGATTACCACCAGTCAGGAAGATCAGTCATCAAATGGATTTGATCCCAGGAGCGAGTTTGCCGAATAAGGCAGCACATAGGATGACACCTGCAGAAAGTGAGGAGTTGAACAGACAAGTGCATGAACTGTTACAGAAAGGATTGATTCGAGAGAGTCTGAGTCCCTGTGCTGTACCAGCGATATTAGCACCAAAGAAGAATGGAGAGTGGAGGATGTGTACAGATTCCAGAGCAATAAACAAGATCACAATCAAGTACAGGTTTCCATTGCCACGAATGGATGATATTATGGACTGTTTGAGTGGAGCTATGTATTTCTCAAAGATAGATCTGAAAAGTGGATATCATCAGATTCGGATCAGAGAAGGAGATGAATGGAAGACTGCCTTCAAGACAAAGGAAGGACTGTATGAGTGGTTAGTCATGCCTTTTGGGCTAACCAATGCACCGAGCACTTTCATGCGGCTCATGAATGAGGTTCTGAAAGAATTTCTGGGTAAGTTTGTCATTGTTTACCTAGATGATATTTTGATCTTTAGTAAGACATTGGAGGAGCATATGATGCATATTCGTATGGTATTTGAGAAGTTGAGAGAAGAGAAATTATTGATTAATTTGAAGAAGTGCAGTTTTGTGAAGAAAGAGTTAGTTTATTTGGGATTTGTAGTTTCAGCAGAAGGTCTAAAAATGGACCCAGAGAAGGTACAGGCTATCCTTGAATGGCCTACTCCAAGGAGTGCTACTGAGGTAAGATCTTTTCATGGTCTAGCTAGCTTTTACAGAAAGTTTATCAGAAATTTTAGTAGTATTTGTGGACCCTTGACTGAAACAATGAGAGGGGATAGAAAAGAGTTTAAGTGGACTAATGGGGCAGAAAGGAGTTTTCAATTGTTGAAACAAAAAGTTACAGAACAACCTATTTTAGCACTTCCAGATTTTAATAAGGTGTTTCAAGTAGATTGTGATGCTAGTGGTACTGCAATAGGAGCTGTTATGAGCCAAGAAGGTAAACCTGTTGCGTATTTCAGTGAGAAGTTAAATGATGCCAAGAGGAAGTATTCTGTTTATGATCAAGAATTTTATGCTATAGTTCAGGCATTAAAGAAGTGGAGACATTATCTGCTTCCTAAGGAGTTTGTTTTGTATACTAATCATCAAGCTTTGCAATATTTGAATAATCAAAGAAAATTGAATCAAAGACATTTGAAATGGGTTGAGTTTTTGCAGAGTTATACATTTGTTTTGAAACACAGGAGTGGAAAGTCTAATAGGGTTGCAGATGCTCTTAGCAGAAGGCAACTATTGCTGACAGAAATGCAGATTGAAGTGGTTGGGTTCAAGGAACTCAAGAATTTGTATCCAGAGGATCCTGATTTTGGCGAAGCTTGGAAAGCTTGTACAGAACCTATTACTCTAGACAGGACGAAATGGCTGGATTTCATCATCCAGGATGATATGCTATTCAAAGGGAGTCAATTGTGCATTCCACGAAGTTCTATGAGGGAGAATCTCATCAAGGAGAAGCATAGCGGAGGATTGGCTGGACTTTGGTTAGTGAGAATTACTATTGGCCACAGTTGCAGCAAGATGTGAAGAAGTTTGTACAGAGTTGCAGAGTATGTCGGATGGCGAAAGGAGTGAAGCAGAATACAAGATTGTATCAGCCATTACCTGTACCAGAGAAGCCTTGGGAGGATATCAGCATGGACTTTGTTCTTGGTTTACCGAGGACTCAGCGGGGGCATGATTCAATTTTTGTGGTGGTTGATAGATTTTCAAAGATGGCACATTTCATTTCCTGCAATAAGACTAATGATGTTGTTCATGTAGCAGAATTGTTTTTCAGAGAAGTAGTGAGACTTCATGGTTTGCCAAAGACCATAGTTTCAGATCGGGACACTAAGTTTGTTGGATATTTTTGGCGTACATTGTGGAAGAAGTTGAAGACAGATTTGAAGTTCAGTTCATCACATCATCCACAGACTGATGCACAGACAGAGGTGGTGAATAGGAGTTTGGGAAATTTGCTGAGATGTTTGGTTGGAGATAGGCCAACGGGATGGGATTTGATTTTACCACAGGCAGAATTTGCATACAATAATTCTATCAACAGGAGCACTGGTAAATCACCATTCCAGATTGTATATGGAAGTAGTCCAAGAAATGCATCTGAATTGAGAAAGCTAGATAAAGGAGAAATAAGTAGTGCTGAAGCTGAGGATTTTGCAGAACACTTGAAGAACATCCATGAAGAGGTGAGGAAGCATATTATCAAGATGAACGCACAGTATAAGGCTAAGGCAGATGAGAAAAGGAGGCATACGGAATTTCAGGTTGGTGATGAAGTCATGGTTCATTTGCGGAAGGAGCGGTTTCCAGTTGGTACATATAACAAGCTGAAAATGAAGAAGTTTGGACCATGCAGGATATTGAAGAAACATGATTCAGGAAACGCATATGAGGTAGAATTGCCTACTGAGCTAAATATTTCACCAGTGTTTAACATTTCAGATCTGACAGAGTATCATGAAGGAGGTGTTGAAGATGAGATCACAACAGCACAGTGGAGTATTCCAGCAACTAGTTCAGACACTAAGGAGATCGAAGACATACTGGACAGTCGTATTAACAGAAGCACAAGGAATAGGACATATGAAGAGTATTTGGTCAAATGGAAAGGACGACCTGTAGAAGATTCATCGTGGCTAACAAAGGAGGAGGTTAACTGTCTTGGTTTTCCTCTGCACACCTGAGTCGTGACAGGGTCACTTCTCAAATTACCCTGGGTGTCTGATGCAGGAGCATCCTGGGTGTAAGAGCAATCTTGCATCACCCAAAAAATATTTCTATTTTTATATTCAATAAGGGCTATTTTAGTGCAGAGCTGCTATTTATGGAAAGTTCTTATTTTTGGTAATTTTTGCATGTGCTCAGAATGATCTGATTTCTTTCTTGGAGGTTCATTTTAGTTATATAAGTCTGCCAGTAAAGTTTCATTGCCAGATCAAGTGTATATTGGAAGATATTGAAGATTTTCGGTATTGGCAGCAGGGTACAGAAACTTCGAACTCAGTTTTGAAGGCTTTAGAGGCCCCGGATGAGGTCGAATTTTGGGTTGAATGAAGCTTGCTTGATTCAGGCGTTGTAGAGCGCTTCGTGGCATTTCCGAAATGGGGTTATAATAGCCGATCGGGTCAACTGGTGATGACTTATGGTCTTCGGAAGTTGGGCCACCTGAAATGGCGAAAAATAATTTTCTTCAAAATTTCTGTTCGGGTTTCAAAGGTTATCTTGAGCCGACTATGATGTAATAAAATGTAAAATAAAATAATTCTAAGTTTGGTCGGCCTTATTGGCTAAAATTCTGGAACCTTCCCAGGCGGTGGATAATTGTCTATATAAGGAAGGCTGTGTTATTGTCTTAGGCAGTTCAGAATAGTTCTGGGTAGTAGATCTGGGTATTGATTCGAGGCTTTGTCCTACAGAATATTGTAAGGGAATGCCCATGTGGCTTTGCATATTGTAATTCTGAAAGTTTGTAATTCCACATTTGTGGAGATAATAAGAAGCCAATTTTCTGTTCTTGCATACTGTTGTTGTTTCTCTATTTCTGTTATGTGTTTGTGGTATTAAGGGGAGCACCCTTCATCAAGTGGTATCAGAGCAGGAGTTCTTGAGTGTGTAAACAGATCGCCGACTGTGAGGTAGTTTGCACCAGGACCGTGGTCAGGGTTTCAGCGCGCATCGCGAAAATGCCTCCACGAAGAGAACGTGGCGGAAGACCTGGTGTTGTGACACCTGAGGTTAGAGAGTTGCAGAGTCAAGTGCGAGCATTGCAAGAAGAGATTCGTAGAGGAATGAATCTTAATGTCAGAGACGAAAGTGAGGATGACGCCGAAGAAGAATATCAAGAAGGAGAAGTTGAAATTGTGAACCAGGAGGAAGAAAGACTTTTTCGGGCGATTTCCAAGATTGGGAAAAGACCTAAGATTGAGGTTCCTACATTTTCTGAAAATCTTAACCCAGAGGAATTGATCGACTGGATCAATGAATGTGAGGAGTATTTTGAGTATGAAGATGTTGAGGATCCTGATAGGGTCAAATTTGCGAAGGCCAGACTGAAAAGTCATGCGAAGATCTGGTGGCAAGAAATTCAATTGGAGCGAAATAGAAGAGGGAAAGATAAAATCACAAGATGGGATCGGATGGTGGAAAAATTGAAGCGACAGTTCATTCCTGTGGATTATGAGCTTGACCTACTGAAGAAAATGCAAAGTTTGAAGCAAGCAGAAAAATCTGTTCAGGAGTATACAGAGGAGTTCTATCGACTCCTCATCAGAACAGGCCATGCCGAAGCTGATAAGGAGAAAGTTGCCCGATACCTTAATGGATTAAGGCCAAGCATTCAGGAGGAGTTGAATCTGGTTCGAATGAGCAGTATTGAGGAGGCATACCAATTTACACTAAAAGTAGAGGAAAAGCTGAACAAGAAGTTCGAGAGCAGACAAAATGGAAGAGGTCGCGGTGGACGATCTGGTGGACGGTCATATGGTGGCCGAAATGAAGATCCAAAAAAGAAGGATGAGGCCAGTAGCAGTTAAAATCAGCGAGGAAATAATTCCAATCGCTTCCAGGATCAGAATAATAGAGATCAGAGAGGAAGAGGAAGAGGACAAGGATCTGGAAGAGGTGGCTTCCGTGGAACATGTTTTCACTGTGGAGAAGAAGGTCATAGGGCATTTGAATGTCCTCAGCGCCAAGGCAGAACGGACAGGAGAAATGAAGGCCAGGCCAGAGTTGCACATGTAGATGAAGATGCCAGATCATCAAATTCTGAAGATGCTGAAAGAGGAGAAACGTTGATTAACAGAAGAGTCCTGTTGAGTGGTGAGAATGAACCTGAGCAAAGGAGGAGCCTGTTTCGCACCAGGTGCAAGTGTGAAGGTAATGTTGTGATGTGATTATTGATAGTGGAAGCACTGACAATTTGGTGTCAGAAGAGATGGTGACAAAGTTGAAGCTCAAGAGACAGAAACACCCACATCCATATCGGATTGCCTGGGTACAAGATGACCACAAGGTCATGGTCAATGAACAATGCCTAGTGAAGTTCAAGATTGGCGGATACCAAGATGAGGTATTGTGCGATATCATATCTATGGATGCATGTCATATGTTGTTGGGTAGACCGTGGTAGTTTGACAGATGTGTTGTACATGATGGTTGTGCAAATACCTATTCCTTGACAAAGGATGGAGTGCGACATAGGCTAAAACCATTGAAGGAGACTGAAGAAAAGGTATGTGGTAATGCAAGGATAACTTTTGTTGATGGAAGAAATTTCCTAGATGGTATGAGGCATGAGCATGTATGTTTTGCTTTAATTCCAAAAGCTGGTAAAGAGGAAGTAGAAGATGTCCCTGTAGAAGTTGCAGATTTGTTGAATGAGTTTCAGGATATTGTATCCGATAACGTGCCTGATGGATTACCACCAGTCAGGAAGATCAGTCATCAAATGGATTTGATCCCAGGAGCGAGTTTGCCGAATAAGGCAGCACATAGAATGACACCTGCAGAAAGTGAGGAGTTGAACAGACAAGTGCATGAACTGTTACAGAAAGGATTGATTCGAGAGAGTCTGAGTCCCTGTGCTGTACCAGCGGTATTAGCACCAAAGAAGAATGGAGAGTGGAGGATGTGTACAGATTCCAGAGCAATAAACAAGATCACAATCAAGTACAGGTTTCCATTGCCACGAATGGATGATATTATGGACTGTTTGAGTGAAGCTGTTTATTTCTCAAAAATAGATCTGAAAAGTGGATATCATCAGATTCGGATCAGAGAAGGAGATGAATGGAAGACTGCCTTCAAGACAAAGGAAGGACTGTATGAGTGGTTAGTCATGCCTTTTGGGCTAACCAATGCACCGAGCACTTTCATGCGGCTCATGAATGAGGTTCTGAAAGAATTTCTGGGTAAGTTTGTCATTGTTTACCTAGATGATATTTTGATCTTTAGTAAGACATTGGAGGAGCATATGATGCATATTCGTATGGTATTTGAGAAGTTGAGAGAAGAGAAATTATTGATTAATTTAAAAAAATGCAGTTTTGTGAAGAAAGAGTTAGTGTATTTGAGATTTGTAGTTTCAGCAGAAGGTCTAAAAATGGACCCAGAGAAGGTACAGGCTATCCTTGAATGGCCTACTCCAAGGAGTGCTACTGAGGTAAGATCTTTTCATGGTCTAGCTAGCTTTTACAGAAAGTTTATCAGAAATTTTAGTAGTATTTGTGGACCCTTGACTGAAACAATGAGAGGGGATAGAAAAGAGTTTAAGTGGACTAATGGGGCAGAAAAGAGTTTTCAATTGTTGAAACAAAAAGTTACAGAACAACCTGTTTTAGCACTTCCAGATTTTAATAAGGTGTTTCAAGTAGATTGTGATGCTAGTGGTATTGCAATAGGAGCTGTTATGAGCCAAGAAGGTAAACCTGTTGCGTATTTCAGTGAGAAGTTAAATGATGCCAAGAGGAAGTATTCTGTTTATGATCAAGAATTTTATGCTATAGTTCAGGCATTAAAGAAGTGGAGACATTATCTGCTTCCTAAGGAGTTTGTTTTGTATACTGATCATCAAGCTTTGCAATATTTGAATAATCAAAGAAAATTGAATCAAAGGCATTTGAAATGGGTTGAGTTTTTGCAGAGTTATACTTTGTTTTGAAACACAGGAGTGGAAAGTCTAATAGGGTTGCAGATGCTCTTAGCAGAAGGCAACTATTGCTGACAGAAATGCAGATTGAAGTGGTTGGGTTCAAGGAACTCAAGAATTTGTATCCAGAGGATCCTGATTTTAGCGAAGCTTGGAAAGCTTGTACAGACCCTGTTACTCTAGACAGGACGAAATGGCTGGATTTCATCATCCAGGATGATATGCTATTCAAAGGGAGTCAATTGTGCATTCCACGAAGTTGTATGAGGGAGAATCTCATCAAGGAGAAGCATATCGGAGGATTGGCTGGACATTTTGGTCGTGAGAAAACCCTTTCTTTGGTTAGTGAGAATTACTATTGGCCACAGTTGCAGCAAGATGTGAAGAAGTTTGTACAGAGTTGCAAAGTATGTCGGATGGCGAAAAGAGTGAAGCAAAATACAGGATTGTATCAGCCATTACCTGTACCAGAGAAGCCTTGGGAGGATATCAGCATGGACTTTGTTCTTGGTTTACCGATGACTCAGCGGGGGCATGATTCAATTTTTGTGGTGGTTGATAGATTTTCAAAGATGGCACATTTCATTTCTTGCAAGAAGACTAATGATGCTGTTCATGTAGCAGAATTGTTTTTCAGAGAAGTAGTGAGACTTCATGGTTTGCCAAAGACCATAGTTTCAGATCGGGACACTAAGTTTGTTGGATATTTTTGGCGTACATTGTGGAAGAAGTTGAAGACAGATTTGAAGTTCAGTTCATCACATCATCCACAGACTGATGGACAGACAGAGGTGGTGAATAGGAGTTTGGGAAATTTGCTGAGATGTTTGGTTGGAGATAAGCCAACGGGATGGGATTTGATTTTACCATAGGCAGAATTTGCATACAATAATTCTATCAACAGGAGCACTGGTAAATCACCATTCCAGATTGTATATGGAAGTAGTCCAAGAAATGCATCTGAATTGAGAAAGCTAGATAAAGGAGAAATAAGTAGTGCTGAAGCTGAGGATTTTGCAGAACACTTGAAGAACATCCATGAAGAGGTGAGGAAGCATATTATCAAGATGAACGCACAGTATAAGGGTAAGGCAGATGAGAAAAGGAGGCATACGGAATTTCAGGTTGGTGATGAAGTCATGGTTCATTTGCGGAAGGAGCGGTTTCCAGTTGGTACATATAACAAGCTGAAAATGAAGAAGTTTGGACCATGCAGGATATTGAAGAAACATGATTCAGGAAACGCATATGAGGTAGAATTGCCTACTGAGCTAAATATTTCACCATTGTTTAACATTTCAGATCTGACAGATTATCGTGAAGGAGGTGTTGAAGATGAGATCATAACAGCACAGTGGAGTATTCCAGCAACTAGTTCAGACACTAAGGAGATCGAAGACATACTGGACAGTCGTATTGGCAGAAGCACAAGGAATAGGACATATGAAGAGTATTTGGTCAAATGGAAAGGACGACCTGTAGAAGATTCATCCTGGCTAACAAAGGAGGAGGTTAACCGTCTTGGTTTTCCTCTGCACACCTGAGTCGTGACAGGGTCACTTCTCAAATTACCCTGGGTGTCTGATGCAGGAGAATCCTAGGTGTAAGAGCAATCTTGCATCACCCAAAAAATATTTCTGTTTTTATATTCAATAAGGGCTATTTTAGAGCAGAGCTGCTATTTATGAAAAGTTCCTATTTTTGGTAATTTTTGCATGTGCTCAGAATGATCTGATTTCTTTCTTGGAGGTTCATTTTGGTTATATAAGTCTGCCAGTAAAGTTTCATTGCCAGATCAAGTGTATATTGGAAGATATTGAAGGTTTTCGGTATTGGCAGCAGGGTAAAGAAACTTCGAACTCAGTTTTGAAGGCTTTATAGGCCCCGGATGAGGTCGAATTTTGGGGTGAATGAAGCTTGCTTGATTTAGCCGTTGTAGGGCACTTCGTGGCGTTTCCGAAATGGGGTTATAATAGCCGATCGGGTCAACTGGTGATGACTTATGGTCTTCGGAAGTTGGGCCACCTGAAATGGCGAAAAATAATTTTCTTCAAAATTTCTGTTCGGGTTTCAAAGGTTATCTTGAGCCGACTATGATGTAATAAAATGTAAAATAAAATAATTCTAAGTTTGGTCGGCCTTATTGGCTAAAATTTTGGAACCTTCCCAGGCGGTGGATAATTGCCTATATAAGGAAGGCTGTGTTATTGTCTTAGGCAGTTCAGAATAGTTCTGGGTAGTAGATCTGGGTATTGATTCGAGGCTTTGTCCTACAGAATATTGTAAGGGAATGCCCATGTGGCTTTGCATATTGTAATTCTGAAAGTTTTTAATTCCACATTTGTGGAGATAATAAGAAGCCAATTTTCTGTTCTTGCATACTGTTGTTGTTTCTCTATTTCTGTTATGTGTTTGTGGTATTAAGGGGAGCACCCTTCATCAAGTGGTATCAGAGCAAGAGTTCTTGAGTGTGTAAACAGATCGCCGACTGTGAGGCAGTTTGCACCAGGACCGTGGTCAGGGTTTCAGCGCGCATCGTGAAAATGCCTCCACGAAGAGAACGTGGCGGAAGACCTGGTGTTGTGACACCTGAGGTTAGAGAGTTGCAGAGACAAGTGCGAGCATTGCAAGAAGAGATTCGTAGAGGAATGAATCTTAATGTCAGAGATGAAAGTGAGGATGACGCCGAAGAAGAATATCAAGAAGGAGAAGTTGAAATTGTGAACCAGGAGGAAGAAAGACTTTTTCGGGCGATTTCCAAGATTGGGAAAAGACCTAAGATTGAGGTTCCTACATTTTTTGGAAATCTTAACCCAGAGGAATTGATCGACTGGATCAATGAATGTGAGGAGTATTTTGAGTATGAAGATGTTGAGGATCCTGATAGGGTCAAATTTGCGAAGGCCAGACTGAAAGGTCATGCAAAGATCTGGTGGCAAGAAATTCAATTGGAGCGAAATAGAAGAGGGAAAGATAAAATCACAAGATGGGATAGGATGGTGGAAAAATTGAAGCGACGGTTCATTCCTGTGGATTATGAGCTTGACCTACTGAAGAAAATGCAAAGTTTGAAGCAAGCAGGAAAATCTGTTCAGGAGTATACAGATGAGTTCTATCGACTCCTCATCAGAACAAGCCATGCCGAAGCTGATAAGGAGAAAGTTGCCCGATACCTTAATGGATTAAGGCCAAGCATTCAGGAGGAGTTGAATCTGGTTCGAATGAGCAGTATTGAGGAGGCATACCAATTTGCCCTAAAAGTAGAGGAAAAGCTGAACAAGAAGTTTGAGAGCAGACAAAATGGAAGAGGTCGCGGTGGACGATCTCGTGGACGGTCATATGGTGGCCGAAATGAAGATCCGAAAAAGAAGGATGATGCCAGTAGCAGTCAAAATCAGCAAGGAAATAATTCCAATGGCTTCTAGGATCAGAATAATAGAGATCAGAGAGGAAGAGGAAGAGGACAAGGATCTGGAAGAGGTGGCTTCCGTGGAACATGTTTTCACTGTGGAGAAGAAGGTCATAGGGCATTTGAATGTCCTCAGCGCCAAGGCAGAACGGACAGGAGAAATGAAGGCCAGGCCAGAGTTGCACATGTAGATGAAGATGCCAGATCATCAAATTCTGAAGATGCTGAAAAAGGAGAAACGTTGATTAACAGAAGAGTCCTGTTGAGTGGTGAGAATGAACCTGAGCAAAGGAGGAGCCTGTTTCGCACCAGGTGCAAGTGTGAAGGTAAATGTTGTGATGTGATTATTGATAGTGGAAGCACTGACAATTTGGTGTCAGAAGAGGTGGTGACAAAGTTGAAGCTCAAGAGACAGAAACACCCACATCCATATCGGATTGCCTGGGTACAGGATGACCACAAGGTCATGGTCAATGAACAATGCCTAGTGAAGTTCAAGATTGGCGGATACCAAGATGAGGTATTGTGCGATATCATATCTATGGATGCATGTCATATGTTGTTGGGTAGACCGTGGTAGTTTGACAGATGTGCTGTACATGATGGTCGTGCAAATACCTATTCCCTGACAAAGGATGGAGTGCGACATAGGCTAAAACCATTGAAGGAGACTGAAGAAAAGGTATGTGGTAATGCAAGGATAACTTTTGTTGATGGAAGAAATTTCCTAGATGGTATGAGGCATGAGCATGTATGTTTTGCTTTAATTCCAAAAGCTGGTAAAAAAGAAGTAGAAGATGTCCCTGTAGAAGTTGCAGATTTGTTGAATGAGTTTCAGGATATTGTATCCGATAACGTGCCTGATGGATTACCACCAGTCAGGAAGATCATTCATCAAATGGATTTGATCCCAGGAGCGAGTTTGCCGAATAAGGCAGCACATAGAATGACACCTGCAGAAAGTGAGGAGTTGAACAGACAAGTGCATGAACTGTTACAGAAAGGATTGATTCGAGAGAGTCTGAGTCCCTGTCCTGTACCAGCGGTATTAGCACCAAAGAAGAATGGAGAGTGGAGGATGTGTACAGATTCCAGAGCAATAAACAAGATCACAATCAAGTACAGGTTTCCATTGCCACGAATGGATGATATTATGGACTGTTTGAGTGGAGCTGTGTATTTCTCAAAGATAGATCTGAAAAGTGGATATCATCAGATTGGGATCAGAGAAGGAGATGAATGGAAGACTGCCTTCAAGACAAAGGAAGGACTGTATGAGTGGTTAGTCATGCCTTTTGGGCTAACCAATGCACCGAGCACTTTCATGCGGCTCATGAATGAGGTTCTGAAAGAATTTCTGGGTAAGTTTGTCATTGTTTACCTAGATGATATTTTGATCTTTAGTAAGACATTGGAGGAGCATATGATGCATATTCGTATGGTATTTGAGAAGTTGAGAGAAGAGAAATTATTGATTAATTTGAAAAAGTGCAGTTTTGTGAAGAAAGAGTTAGTGTATTTGGGATTTGTAGTTTCAGCAGAAGGTCTAAAAATGGACCCAGAGAAGGTACAGGCTATCCTTGAATGGCCTACTCCAAGGAGTGCTACTGAGGTAAGATCTTTTCATGGTCTAGCTAGCTTTTACAGAAAGTTTATCAGAAATTTTAGTAGTATTTGTGGACCCTTGACTGAAACAATGAGAGGGGATAGAAAAAAGTTTAAGTGGACTAATGGGGCAGAAAGAAGTTTTCAATTGTTGAAACAAAAAGTTACAGAACAACCTGTTTTAGCACTTCCAGATTTTAATAAGGTGTTTCAAGTAGATTGTGATGCTAGTGGTACTGCAATAGGAGCTGTTATGAGCCAAAAAGGTAAACCTGTTGCGTATTTCAGTGAGAAGTTAAATGATGCCAAGAGGAAGTATTCTGTTTATGATCAAGAATTTTATGCTATAGTTCAGGCATTAAAGAAGTGGAGACATTATCTGCTTCCTAAGGAGTTTGTTTTGTATACTGATCATCAAGCTTTGCAATATTTGAATAATCAAAGAAAATTGAATCAAAGGCATTTGAAATGGGTTGAGTTTTTGCAGAGTTATACATTTGTTTTGAAACACAAGAGTGGAAAGTCTAATAGGGTTGCAGATGCTCTTAGCAGAAGGCAACTATTGCTGACAGAAATGCAGATTGAAGTGGTTGGGTTCAAGGAACTCAAGAATTTGTATCCAGAGGATCCTGATTTTGGCGAAGCTTGGAAAGCTTGTACAGAACCTGTTACTCTAGACAGGACGAAATGGCTGGATTTCATCATCCAGGACGATATGCTATTCAAAGGGAGTCAATTGTGCATTCCACAAAGTTCTATGAGGGAGAATCTCATCAAGGAGAAGCATAGCGGAGGATTGGCTGGACATTTTGGTCGTGAGAAAACCCTTTCTTTGGTTAGTGAGAATTACTATTGGCCACAGTTGCAGCAAGATGTAAAGAAGTTTGTACAGAGTTGCAAAGTATGTCGGATGGCGAAAGGAGTGAAGCAGAATACAGGATTGTATCAGCCATTACCTGTACCAGAGAAGCCTTGGGAGGATATCAGCATGGACTTTGTTCTTGGTTTACCGAGGACTCAGCGGGGGCATGATTCAATTTTTGTGGTGGTTGATAGATTTTCAAAGATGGCACATTTCATTTCCTGCAAGAAGACTAATGATGCTGTTCATGTAGCAGAATTGTTTTTCAGAGAAGTAGTGAGACTTCATGGTTTGCCAAAGACCATAGTTTCAGATCGGGACACTAAGTTTGTTGGATATTTTTGGCGTACATTGTGGAAGAAGTTGAAGACAGATTTGAAGTTCAGTTCATCACATCATCCACAGACTGATGGACAGACAGAGGTGGTGAATAGGAGTTTGGGAAATTTGCTGAGATGTTTGGTTGGAGATAAGCCAACGGGATGGGATTTGATTTTACCACAGGCAGAATTTGCATACAATAATTCTATCAACAGGAGCACTGGTAAATCACCATTCCAGATTGTATATGGAAGTAGTCCAAGAAATGCATCTGAATTGAGAAAGCTAGATAAAGGAGAAATAAGTAGTGCTGAAGTTGAGGATTTTCCAGAACACTTGAAGAACATCCATGAAGAGGTGAGGAAGCATATTATCAAGATGAACGCACAGTATAAGGCTAAGGCAGATGAGAAAAGGAGGCATACGGAATTTCAGGTTGGTGATGAAGTCATGGTTCATTTGCGGAAGGAGCGGTTTCCAGTTGGTACATATAACAAGCTGAAAATGAAGAAGTTTGGACCATGCAGGATATTGAAGAAACATGATTCAGGAAACGCATATGAGGTAGAATTGCCTACTGAGCTAAATATTTCACCAGTGTTTAACATTTCAGATCTGACAGAGTATCATGAAGGAGGTGTTGAAGATGAGATCACAACAGCACAGTGGAGTATTCCAGCAACTAGTTCAGACACTGAGGAGATCGAAGACATACTGGACAGTCGTATTGGCAGAAGCACAAGGAATAGGACATATGAAGAGTATTTGGTCAAATGGAAAGGACGACCTGTAGAAGATTCATCGTGGCTAACAAAGGAGGAGGTTAACCGTCTTGGTTTTCCTCTGCACACCTGAGTCGTGACAGGGTCACTTCTCAAATTACCCTGGGTGTCTGATGCAGTAGCATCCTGGGTGTAAGAGCAATCTTGCATCACCCAAAAAATATTTCTATTTTTATATTCAATAAGGGCTATTTTAGTGCAGAGCTGCTATTTATGGAAAGTTCCTATTTTTGGTAATTTTTGCATGTGCTTAGAATGATCTGATTTCTTTCTTGGAGGTTCATTTTGGTTATATAAGTCTGCCAGTAAAGTTTCATTGCCAGATCAAGTGTATATTGGAAGATATTGAAGATTTTCGGTATTGGCAGTAGGGTACAGAAACTTCAAACTCAGTTTTGAAGGCTTTAGAGGCCCCGGATGAGGTCAAATTTTGGGCTGAATGAAGCTTGCTTGATTCAAGCGTTGTAGAGTGCTTCGTGGCATTTCCGAAATGGGGTTATAATAGCCGATCGGGTCAACTGGTGATGACTTATGGTCTTCGGAAGTTGGGCCACCTGAAATGGCGAAAAATAATTTTCTTCAAAATTTTTGTTCGGGTTTCAAAGGTTATCTTGAGCCGACTATGATGTAATAAAATGTAAAATAAAATAATTCTAAGTTTGGTCGGCCTTATTCGCTAAAATTCTGGAACCTTCCCAGGCGGTGGATAATTGCCTATATAAGGAAGGCTGTGTTATTGTCTTAGGCAGTTCAGAATAGTTCTGGGTAGTAGATCTGGGTATTGATTCGAGGCTTTGTCCTACAGAATATTGTAAGGGAATGCCCATGTGGCTTTGCATATTGTAATTCTGAAAGTTTGTAATTCCACATTTGTGGAGATAATAAGAAGCCAATTTTCTGTTCTTGCATACTGTTGTTGTTTCTCTATTTCTGTTATGTGTTTGTGGTATTAAGGGGAGCACCCTTCATCAAGTGGTATCAGAGCAGGAGTTCTTGAGTGTGTAAACAGATCGCCGACTGTGAGGCAGTTTGCACCAGGACCGTGGTCAGGGTTTCAGCGCGCATTGCGAAAATGCCTCTACGAAGAGAACGTGGCGGAAGACCTGGTGTTGTGACACCTGAGGTTAGAGAGTTGCAGAGACAAGTGCGAGCATTGCAAGAAGAGATTCGTAGAGGAATGAATCTTAATGTCAGAGACGAAAGTGAGGATGACGCCGAAGAAGAATATCAAGAAGGAGAAGTTGAAATTGTGAACCAGGAGGAAGAAAGACTTTTTCGGGCGATTTCCAAGATTGGGAAAAGACCTAAGATTGAGGTTCCTACATTTTCTAGAAATCTTAACCCAGAGGAATTGATCGACTGGATCAATGAATGTGAGGAGTATTTTGAGTATGAAGATGTTGAGGATCCTGATAGGGTCAAATTTGCGAAGGCCAGACTGAAAGGTCATGCGAAGATCTGGTGGCAAGAAATTCAATTGGAGCGAAATAGAAGAGGGAAAGATAAAATCACAAGATGGGATCGGATGGTGGAAAAATTGAAGCGACGGTTCATTCCTGTGGATTATGAGCTTGACCTACTGAAGAAAATGCAAAGTTTGAAGCAAGCAGGAAAATCTGTTCAGGAGTATACAGATGAGTTCTATCGACTCCTCATCAGAACAAGCCATGCCGAAGCTGATAAGGAGAAAGTTGCCCGATACCTTAATGGATTAAGGCCAAGCATTCAGGAGGAGTTGAATCTGGTTCGAATGAGCAGTATTGAGGAGGCATACCAATTTGCCCTAAAAGTAGAGGAAAAGCTGAACAAGAAGTTTGAGAGCAGACAAAATGGAAGAGGTCGCGGTGGACGATCTCGTGGACGGTCATATGGTGGCCGAAATGAAGATCCGAAAAAGAAGGATGATGCCAGTAGCAGTCAAAATCAGCAAGGAAATAATTCCAATGGCTTCTAGGATCAGAATAATAGAGATCAGAGAGGAAGAGGAAGAGGACAAGGATCTGGAAGAGGTGGCTTCCGTGGAACATGTTTTCACTGTGGAGAAGAAGGTCATAGGGCATTTGAATGTCCTCAGCGCCAAGGCAGAACGGACAGGAGAAATGAAGGCCAGGCCAGAGTTGCACATGTAGATGAAGATGCCAGATCATCAAATTCTGAAGATGCTGAAAGAGGAGAAACGTTGATTAACAGAAGAGTCCTGTTGAGTGGTGAGAATGAACCTGAGCAAAGGAGGAGCCTGTTTCGCACCAAGTGCAAGTGTGAAGGTAAATGTTGTGATGTGATTATTGATAGTGGAAGCACTGACAATTTGGTGTCAGAAGAGATGGTGACAAAGTTGAAGCTCAAGAGACAGAAACACCCACATCCATATCGGATTGCCTGGGTACAGGATGACCACAAGGTCATTGTCAATGAACAATGCCTAGTGAAGTTCAAGATTGGCGGATACCAAGATGAGGTATTGTGCGATATCATATCTATGGATGCATGTCATATGTTGTTGGGTAGACCGTGGCAGTTTGACAGATGTGCTGTACATGATGGTCGTGCAAATACCTATTCCCTGACAAAGGATGGAGTGTGACATAGGCTAAAACCATTGAAGGAGACTGAAGAAAAGGTATGTGGTAATGCAAGGATAACTTTTGTTGATGGAAGAAATTTCCTAGATGGTATGAGGCATGAGCATGTATGTTTTGCTTTAATTCCAAAAGCTGGTAAAGAGGAAGTAGAAGATGTCCCTGTAGAAGTTGCAGATTTGTTGAATGAGTTTCAGGATATTGTATCCGATAACGTGCCTGATGGATTACCACCAGTCAGGAAGATCAGTCATCAAATGGATTTGATCCCAGGAGCGAGTTTGCCGAATAAGGCAGCACATAGAATGACACCTGCAGAAAGTGAGGAGTTGAACAGACAAGTGCATGAACTGTTACAGAAAGGATTGATTCGAGAGAGTCTGAGTCCCTGTGCTGTACCAGCGGTATTAGCACCAAAGAAGAATGGAGAGTGGAGGATGTGTACAGATTCCAGAGCAATAAACAAGATCACAATCAAGTACAGGTTTCCATTGCCACGAATGGATGATATTATGGACTGTTTGAGTGGAGCTGTGTATTTCTCAAAGATAGATCTGAAAAGTGGATATCATCAGATTGGGATCAGAGAAGGAGATGAATGGAAGACTGCCTTCAAGACAAAGGAAGGACTGTATGAGTGGTTAGTCATGCCTTTTGGGCTAACCAATGCACCGAGCACTTTCATGCGGCTCATGAATGAGGTTCTGAAAGAATTTCTGGGTAAGTTTGTCATTGTTTACCTAGATGATATTTTGATCTTTAGTAAGACATTGGAGGAGCATATGATGCATATTCGTATGGTATTTGAGAAGTTGAGAGAAGAGAAATTATTGATTAATTTGAAGAAGTGCAGTTTTGTGAAGAAAGAGTTAGTGTATTTGGGATTTGTAGTTTCAGCAGAAGGTCTAAAAATGGACCCAGAGAAGGTACAGGCTATCCTTGAATGGCCTACTCCAAGGAGTGCTACTGAGGTAAGATCTTTTCATGGTCTAGCTAGCTTTTACAGAAAGTTTATCAAAAATTTTAGTAGTATTTGTGGACCCTTGACTGAAACAATGAGAGGGGATAGAAAAGAGTTTAAGTGGACTAATGGGGCAGAAAGGAGTTTTCAATTGTTGAAACAAAAAGTTACAGAACAACCTGTTTTAGCACTTCCAGATTTTAATAAGGTGTTTCAAGTAGATTGTGATGCTAGTGGTACTGCAATAGGAGCTGTTATGAGCCAAGAAGGTAAACCTGTTGCGTATTTCAGTGAGAAGTTAAATGATGCCAAGAGGAAGTATTCTGTTTATGATCAAGAATTTTATGCTATAGTTCAGGCATTAAAGAAGTGGAGACATTATCTGCTTCCTAAGGAGTTTGTTTTGTATACTGATCATCAAGCTTTGCAATATTTGAATAATCAAAGAAAATTGAATCAAAGGCATTTGAAATGGGTTGAGTTTTTGCAGAGTTATACATTTGTTTTGAAACACAGGAGTGGAAAGTCTAATAGGGTTGCAGATGCTCTTAGCAGAAGGCAACTATTGCTGACAGAAATGCAGATTGAAGTGGTTGGGTTCAAGGAACTCAAGAATTTGTATCCAGAGGATCCTGATTTTGACGAAGCTTGGAAAGCTTGTACAGAACCTGTTACTCTAGACAGGACGAAATGGCTGGATTTCATCATCCAGGACGATATGCTATTCAAAGGGAGTCAATTGTGCATTCCACGAAGTTCTATGAGGGAGAATCTCATCAAGGAGAAGCATAGCGGAGGATTGGCTGGACATTTTGGTCGTGAGAAAACCCTTTCTTTGGTTAGTGAGAATTACTATTGGCCACAGTTGCAGCAAGATGTGAAGAAGTTTGTACAGAGTTGCAGAGTATGTCGGATGGCGAAAGGAGTGAAGCAGAATACAGGATTGTATCAGCCATTACCTGTACCAGAGAAGCCTTGGGAGGATATCAGCATGGACTTTGTTCTTGGTTTACCGAGGACTCAGCGGGGGCATGATTCAATTTTTGTGGTGGTTGATAGATTTTCAAAGATGGCACATTTCATTTCCTGCAAGAAGACTAATGATGCTGTTCATGTAGCAGAATTATTTTTCAGAGAAGTAGTGAGACTTCATGGTTTGCCAAAGACCATAGTTTCAGATCGGGACACTAAGTTTGTTGGATATTTTTGGCGTACATTGTGGAAGAAGTTGAAGACAGATTTGAAGTTCAGTTCATCACATCATCCACAGACTGATGGACAGACAGAGGTGGTGAATAGGAGTTTGGGAAATTTGCTGAGATGTTTGGTTGGAGATAAGCCAACGGGATGGGATTTGATTTTACCACAGGCAGAATTTGCATACAATAATTCTATCAACAGGAGCACTGGTAAATCACCATTCCAGATTATATATGGAAGTAGTCCAAGAAATGCATCTGAATTGAGAAAGCTAGATAAAGGAGAAATAAGTAGTGCTGAAGCTGAGGATTTTGCAGAACACTTGAAGAACATCCATGAAGAGGTGAGGAAGCATATTATCAAGATGAACGCACAGTATAAGGGTAAGGCAGATGAGAAAAGGAGGCATACGAAATTTCAGGTTGGTGATGAAGTCATGGTTCATTTGCGGAAGGAGCGGTTTCCAGTTGGTACATATAACAAGCTGAAAATGAAGAAGTTTGGACCATGCAGGATATTGAAGAAACATGATTCAGGAAACGCATATGAGGTAGAATTGCCTACTGAGCTAAATATTTCACCAGTGTTTAACATTTCAGATCTGACAGAGTATCATGAAGGAGGTGTTGAAGATGAGATCACAACAGCACAGTGGAGTATTCCAGCAACTAGTTCAGACACTAAGGAGATCGAAGACATACTGGACAGTCGTATTGGCAGAAGCACAAGGAATAGGACATATGAAGAGTATTTGGTCAAATGGAAAGGACGACCTGTAGAAGATTCATCGTGGCTAACAAAGGAGGAGGTTAACCGTCTTGGTTTTCCTCTGCACACCTGAGTCGTGACAGGGTCACTTCTCAAATTACCCTGGGTGTCTGATGCAGGAGCATCCTGGGTGTAAGAGCAATCTTGCATCACCCAAAAAATATTTCTGTTTTTATATTCAATAAGGGCTATTTTAGTGCAGAGCTGCTATTTATGGAAAGTTCCTATTTTTGGTAATTTTTGCATGTGCTCAGAATGATCTGATTTCTTTCTTGGAGGTTCATTTTGGTTATATAAGTCTGCCAGTAAAGTTTCATTGCCAGATCAAGTGTATATTGGAAGATATTGAAGATTTTCGGTATTGGCAGCAGGGTACAGAAACTTCGAACTCAGTTTTGAAGGCTTTAGAGGCCCCGGATGAGGTCGAATTTTGGGGTGAATGAAACTTGCTTAATTTAAGTGTTGTAGAGCGCTTCGTGGCGTTTCCGAAATGGGGTTATAATAACCGATCGGGTCAACTGGTGATGACTTATGGTCTTCGGAAGTTGGGCCACCTGAAATGGCGAAAAATAATTTTCTTCAAAATTTCTGTTCGGGTTTCAAGGGTTATCTTGAGCCGACTATGATGTAATAAAATGTAAAATAAAATAATTCTAAGTTTGGTCGGCCTTATTGGCTAAAATTCTGGGAACCTTCCCAGGCGGTGGATAATTGCCTATATAAGGAAGGCTGTGTTATTGTCTTAGGCAGTTCAGAATAGTTCTGGGTAGTAAGATCTGGGTATTGATTCGAGGCTTTGTCCTACAGAATATTGTAAGGGAATGCCCATGTGGCTTTGCATATTGTAATTCTGAAAGTTTGTAATTCCACATTTGTGGAGATAATAAGAAGCCAATTTTCTGTTCTTGCATACTGTTGTTGTTTCTCTATTTCTGTTATGTGTTTGTGGTATTAAGGGGAGCACCCTTCATCAAGGCCTCTAGGTGAGCAAGGGCCATTTGATCTTATCTTTCACAAGCTATTAGGGTGGGATTGGCATCAGGTACTAGAGGATTGGTGACCAATCCATTACTGGTAGATGGTATTGCATAGTATCATGTAATGTCACTAGAATATGATCAATTTATTCTCTCAGAGCTCGTCTATCCTCCTGTGCTTTAGGAGTTTACGAATCATGGTGGTGTGCTTTTTTAAGGTATACATTGTAGGGGACACTATTAAAGTACTGTGTAGGTTCTCTTAACCTGACGTGGATAAAAGTGATTCTTAGGCTTTGGAGTGTATCAATTTCTAAGGGCGTCAAG
The DNA here is from genome assembly GCA_027943335.1 of Chamaecyparis obtusa. NCBI lineage: Eukaryota > Viridiplantae > Streptophyta > Pinopsida > Cupressales > Cupressaceae > Chamaecyparis > Chamaecyparis obtusa. The sequence continues at coordinate 2,318 of BSBK01009587.1, read as the reverse complement.
TGCATTAATATTAATTATTTCCTGGCTATGGAAAAATGTCTGGATAAGAGTACATTTTTACAAATTTCCTATTAAGCATTACACGAGGTAAGCGACACAAGCTTCCAGGAGCTGTTATCTACTCTGTGGATGGTAACAACTGCTAATAGGTTGTCCCAAAATTCAAATTTCATGACTTCCCTCCTCCTTTGGGTTGCTAATATCAGGCTTATGCAAAACTTGAATGTGTCAAGTATAGGCATTTCACAGATTCTTCCAGTATGACAGAGATACAACATTGACTCAATTTAGTTTTTGGATTGTATGTTTTATGCAGTAGTTGTGGTGAATGAGGTATCTATATTATTTTTAGCAGATCCTCTATATGTAATGATGGTCAATGTGAGAAATTTTCAACTATAATAGGAAAAGACAAAACTTAAAATATATTTTATCTATCATGCTGTAATTATTTTTTACAAAAATGAATAGGAATTATTAATTGATGAAAACAAATTGTTAGACTCGTCACCTCTAAATGTAGTCGTTGCCTTATCCTTGATTAAAATTGTGGTTCTATCATAAATTTTTGCTTTCTTCATGCTCCACAAGGAATTCACGAGTGTTGAGGAGAATTGTCTCCCAACAGTATTTTATCTTATTTGAAAGTACAAATTGCTATAGTGATCTATGTTCTTTCATATTCAAATAGACTCTTCATTTCATTCAATCGTTAAGACCCAATATTTTTATTAATTACTTAATATAATAATAACAGTATTTGTAAATATATTTTGCAAATAAAAAATCTATATTCTTCACCCTTAATTTCTTAAAAATGACAGCAATTGGTAGCACAAGAAAACATCTAAACAAACTGTTTGTAACTATATTTTTTTTGCAGGGAAACATATCAACGAAGCAACAAAGGGGAGGAAGAACTTGAGTGCCCATACTCTGAGAACAACATGGGATACAAGTGCTAAAAAGTGATAATATACCTAAAGATTCAACATAAGCTTAAAGTGATTGAGAAACTACAATAGTCTAGTCCACATTCATTGCTGCAACCGAAGGTCCCATGGGCATTTAACTGAGGGCCCCCATGGGCATCCCTGTAGACAGGGAAACCATCAACTGATGATGCTGTAAATGAGTCAACTTACAATCACTCTTTACACACTATCCACCAAAATACTCCCTACAAACCTCCCCAAACCCCAGCAAAACCAACCCACTATTGGCACCAATACTAATCTCCGGCATCATCCATAATAATTGGGAAATGTGTATTCGTTATTACATGCAAAGTAATTGGGAAGATCATTGTCAGTGTCTCAGTTTTTAAATGAGTCAATTTATAATTTGTCTTTCATTAATATTTTCCTAGAGCAGCAACTCCATCTATTAGACAAATTTCATTGGATTTTGTATCAATCAGAGAACAACTCCATTAATCTTCATGCTTGATGACAGCATACGTGATAGTATTACAGTCCCATTAGCGTGGTCCTTCTTGCTCAGTTCCCCCTTCCGCGACATGGATTCAAAACCTAATCGTTTGTCCACCATTTTGTAAACAGGCATTACACGTAACAGGCGAAGATCAAATAATTTTCATGTAATATATGAAGACACTTAGTGATCTTCTTCTTCTATTTATAGTGGACTCCATGTCTGTTTCAGCCCACCAGCAGAACCTATGATTTCGAGGTGACTATGGGAGAATGTTTTGAATACTACTTACAATATTTAGAATACTCTCTAGAATACAACATACTAAAATAGAGTTTGAACTAGCTACATTGTGTGTCGCCTACTACATAAATCTTAGCTTATCGCATGCAGCATTGTTCTAAAATAGCTCATCAGAATTGATCTCACATCTGCTTAGTTTATAGTTATACACTTATTAAAAATTCAAACCCATTTCAAGCAACCGAAGCTTAAGTCTTATAGGTACAATTAAATAATGTTACCAAGCTCTCTGCAACACCTTTTCCACATTGTTACAATCAGATGGAATGTTTCCCAGGCCATAATTTATGCACAAGAAGGGGATACAATGATAGTGAAGGTCCACAAACCAAGTAGCCTACACTAGTAGAAATTGCAAATATGTGACTATATGACTAAAACTTTTAGTCACGTGATTAAAATGTTTAGTCACATGACTAAATTCTACTAATCTTTTACAATTCACAAGTTAAATGACTAAATAAATGACTAACTTGGTCATCGAGTAAAATGATTAACTTGGTCATTGGTTAGACAAATAAGAATGACTACAAGATTTTATTTTTATTATTTTTTTGATAATTTAATACCTGGATTGAGCC
>BSBK01009586.1:302500-335000 GCA_027943335.1 Chamaecyparis obtusa | reverse complement strand
GTTCCGGAGGTACAACTCCGAGAACAATCGAGAGCAATGCCGAATTACATGTCAACTCTGTTACTAGGCAAACAAGTGTTGTACCTGAAGAAATCGACAGTCCTCACAATGGCCCGAGGCCAATGCTCCGACTTAATCAATTTTCTCCAACAAACGCCATGCCACCTTTCACAAAGGGATTTTATCCATCCAAAACCGAATTAATCACTTGCAGCAAAGTGACCCAAGAGCTAGACGGGGGCTGACCCAGTAATTGTCTTCCATGTCACTACAACGAAACATTTGAACGACAACCGCTGTCGAACCCTTTCCAACTTGCACCGTCGAGTGACACAAAAGACACTACCATGGGCATGGGCAGCCCCCGCATAGCAAACGGGTGCCCTAATGCGCCCCTCCAATAGAATCAGTGCTAGTGCTCAAATTTTATATCTGAGCTACCAATCCGTCCAAGCACCAGCACTGATTCTCTTGGAGGGCCGCACCTACCCAAACGACTCAGAAGCTATACGCCGGTCCATTCACAAGAACGGAACTATCTCCGGCCAACTCCCTGTGAAGGCCGCATCTCTCCGTTCCACGCATGCAAGAACCAACGCATAGCTAACGAGTACCCGGATAGGATTCGCGGAAAGTACATAGCAAATCGCTTGTACCAAAGCGAACCGAAAGCTAGACGGGGGCTGACCCGAAGATTGCCTTCCATGTCACTGCGACGACACATTCGAACGACAACCGCTGCCGAACACTTTCCGACTTGCACCGTTGAGTGACCCGAAAGACAGGACTTTGGGCAGCCCCCGCATAGCAATCAGGTGGCTTCATGCCCCTCTAATAGAATCAGTGCTAGTGATCCGATTTTAAATCCGACTTACTCATCCGTCCGCGCACAAGCTCTGATTCTATTAGAGGGGCATGGGGGAGCTTCCGCGAACTACTACTCCCCTATATAAGTTATTAGTCCGGGTCTTTCTCTTCCGTAGAAATTTGAGCCGTTGAGAATGGCTCCCAAACAATTCAAATCTTCCAAAAATTCAAGTGAAACGATGAGGAAAAAGCTCACAAAAAAATCAAATCTTCAAAAAATTCAAGTGAAACGAACAGAATAGCTCACAAAAAATTCAGGTCTTCCGAAAAAATCGAAGGGAAACGAAAAGAACAACTAGCAAAACATTCAAATTTTCCAAAACTTCAAGTAAAAGAAAGAACATAGCTCACCAAAAAAATCCATTTCTTCCAAAAACTCAAGTGAATCGAAGAGAGTAGGCTCACAAAAAATTAAAATCTTCCAAAAAAAAATCAAAGGAAACAAAAGAGGAGATCGCAAAAAATTCGAATCTTCCAATGAAACAAAAATGAGAATAGCAAACAAAAAATTCAAATCTTAATGCAGCATGCGACAGAGCAAATCGCTTGTGCCAAGCGACCCGGGAGCTAGACGGGGGCTGACCCAAAAATTGCGTTTCTTGTCAATGCGACGATGCGTTGGAACGACAACCGCTGTCGAACCCTTTCCTACTTGCAACGTCGACTGACACAAAAGACACGATCCTGGACAGGCCCCGCATAGAAAGCGGGTGGCCTAATGCGCCCCTCCAATAGAATCAGCGCTAGTGCTCAGATTTTAAATCCGAGATACCCAGCACTGATTCTCTTGGAGGGGGGCACCTACCCAAACTACTCAAAAGCTATACGCGGCTCCATTCACAAAAACAGAACTATCTCCGGCCAACTCCCTGTGAAGGCCGCATCTCTCCGTTCCGCTCGTGTAAGAGCCAACGCGTAGCTAACGAGTACGTGGATAGGGTTCGCGGAAAGTACATAGCAAATCACTTGTACCAAAGTGACCCGAAAGCTAGACAGGGGCTGACCCGTAGATTGCCTTCCATATCACTGCGACGACGCATTGGAACGACAACCGCTGCCGAACCCTTTCCGACTTGCACCGTCGAGCGACCCGAAAGACAGGACTTTGGGCAGCCCCCGCATAGCAATCAAGTGGCTTCATGCCCCTCTAATAGAATCAGTGCTGGTGATCCCATTTTGAAATCCGACCTACACATCCGTCCGATCACCGGCAATGATTCTATAAGAGGGGTATGGGGGAGCTTCCGCGAACAACACACAACTCCTCCCCTATATAAGTTATTAGTCCGAGTCTTGCTCTTGAGTGGAAATTTAAGCCGAAGAAACTGGCTCCCAAAAAATTCAAATCTTCCAAAAATTCAAGTGAAACGATGACAAAAAGCTCACAAAAAATCAAATCTTCCAAAAATTCAAGTGAAACGAACAGAATAGATCACAAAAAATTCAAGTCTTTCGAAAAAATCTAGGAAAACGAAAAGAATAGCTAGAAAACAAAATTCAAATCTTCCAGAAATTCAAGTAAAACAAAGAACATGGCTCACCAAAATAATTCATCTTCCAAAAATTCGTCATTCTTACCGCAATCCATCATCTTATCCGTCATAACGCGTATCCAACATATCCACGAGGAGGTAACCCAACTCGCTCGCATAGTTCCTCAAGTCAGATAACAATGCATCTAGATGAATCCAAATCGTTTTCGATCGAGACTTAGCAACTAATGTCGCACCCGCCTAGATTGACTTGAGATCCAATCCGCCGACACATATGATAACTAACTGATTCCAATGCAAAGCATCTTGAGCCATTGCGCACTCAAGTATCGGAAGTCGAAGCGACATAGCAAGTAGCTTGTACCAAGTGACCCGGGAGCTAGACGGGGGCTGACCCGAAGATCGCCTTTCTTGTCAATGCGACGATGTGTTGGAACGACAACCGCTGTCGAACCCTTTCCGAAGTGCACCGTCGACTGACCCAAAAGTTACGACCCTGGACAGCCCCCGCATAGCAAGCGGGTGGCCTAATGCGCCCCTCCAATAGAATCAGTGCTAGTGTTCATATTTTAAATCCGAGCTACCAATCCGTCCGAGCACCAGCACTGATTCTCTTGGAGGGGCGCACCTACCCAAACGACTCAAAAGCTATATACGCGGCTCCATTCACAAGAGCAGAACTATTTCCGGCCAACTCCCTGTGAAGGCCGCATCTCTTCGTTCCACGCATGCAAGAGCCAACGCATAGCTAACGAGTACCCGGATAGGGGTTCGCGGAAAGTACATAGCAGATCGCTTGTACCAAAGCAACCCAAAAGCTAGACGGGGGCTGACCCGAAGATCGCCTTCCATGTCACTGCGACGACGCATTGGAACGACAACCGCTGCCGAACCCTTTCCGACTTGCACCGTCGAGCGACCTTCGAAAGACGGGACTTTGAGCAGCCCCCGCATAGCAATCAGGTGGCTTCATGCCCCTCTAATGGAATCAGTGCTGCTGATCGCGTTTTGAAATCTGACCTAATCATCCGTCCGTCTGTCGGATTTCAAAACGGGATCACCAGCACTGATTCTATTAGAGGGGCATGGGGGAGATTCCGCGGACAACACCTCCCCTATATAAGTTATTAGTCCAAGTCTTGCACTTCCGTAGAAATTTGAGCCGACGAGAATATCTCACAAAAATTTCAAATCTTTCAAAAATACGAGTGAAACAAAAAGAATAGATCACAAAAAATTCAGAAATTCCAAAAATTCAATTGAAACGAAGAGAATAGCTCACAAAAAAATCAAGGGAAAAAAAAGAGAATAGCTCACAAATAAAATCAAATCTCCCAAAAATGCAAGTGAAACGAAGAGACTACAATCACAAAAAATGCACAACTTCCAAATATTCAATTGAAACGAAGAGAATAGCTCACAAAAAATGCAAGTCTTACAAAAAAATCAAGGGAAACAAAACAGAATAGCTCACAAAAAATTCAAATCTTCCAAAAAAACCAAGTGAAACAAACAGAATAGCTCACAAAAAATTCAAATCTTGCAAACATTCAAGTGAAAACGAAGAGAATAGCTCACAAAAACATTCAAAACTTCCAAAAATTCAAGTGAAAAGAATAAAATAATAGCCCACAAAAAATTCAAGTCTTCCAAAACAAAAACCAAGGAAAAACGAAGAGAATAGCTCACAAAAAATCCAAAACTTCAAGTCAAAACGAAGAGAATTTTACTACCTCGCAACAAACAAAATTCAAATCTCGCAAAAATTCAAGTGAAACGAAGAGACTTAACTCAAAAAATTCAAATCTTCTTGCGACATGCAGACCCAAGAGCTAGACGGGGGCTCGCCCACAGATCGACTTCAGTATCACTATGACGACGCGCTGGAACGACTACCGCTGTCGAACCCTTCTCTGACTTCCGCCATCGAGTGACCCAAAAGACACGACCCAAGGGAGCCCACGCATAAAAATTGGGTGGCTTCATGCCCCTCCAATAGAATCTGTGCTGCTGCTCACATTTTTAAATCCGAGCGGCAAATCCGTCCGAGCACCAACACTCATTCACTTGGAGGGGCACCTATCCAAACGACCGAAAAGCTATACGCGGCTCCATTCGCAAGGCACGGAACTGTTTCAGGCCAACTCCCTGTGAAGGCCGCATCTCTGCGTTCCATGCGTGCTAGAGCCAACACATAGCTAACGAGTACCGGGATAGGTGTTCGCGGAAAGTACATAGCAGATCGCTTGTACCAAAGCAACCCAAGAGCTAGACAGGGGCTGACCCGAAGATCGCCTTCCATGTCGCTGCGACGACGCATTGGAACGACAACCGCTGCCGAACCATTTCCGACTTGCGCCGTCGAGCGACCTGAAAGATGAGACTTTGAGCAGCCCACGCATAGCAATCAGGTGGCTTCATGCCCCTATAATGGAATCAGTGCTGCTGATCCCGTTTTGAAATCCGACCTAATCATCCATCCGTCTGTCGGATTTCAAAACGGGATCACCAGCACTGATTCCATTAGAGGGGCATGGGGGAGCTTCCGCGAACAACACCTCCCCTATATAAGTTATTAGTCCAAGTATTGCACTTCCGTAGAAATTTGAGCCGAAGAGAATATCTCACAAAAATTTCAAATCTCTCAAAAATATAAGTGAAACAAAGAAGAATAGATCACAAAAAATTCAAAACTTCCAAAAATTCAATTGAAACGAAGAGAATAGCTCACAAAAAATGCAAGTCTTGCAAAAAAAATTCAAAGGAAAAGAAGAGAATAGCTCACAAAAAAAATCAAATCTCCCAAAAAATGCATCATGCATAACTTCCAAAAATTCAATTGAAACGAAGAGAATAGCTCACAAAAAATGCAAGTCTTCCAAAAAAATCAAAGGGAAATAAAGAGAATAGCTCACAAAAAATTCAAATCTTCCAAAAAACCAAGTGAAACGAAGAGACTACATCACAAAAAATGCATAACTTCCAAAAATTCAATTGAAACGAAGAGAATAGCTCACAAAAAACGCAAGTCTTCCCAAAAAAAAACAAAAAAAAAAAAAACAAAGGGAAACAAAGAGAATAGCTCACAAAAATTCAAATCTTCCAAAAAAAACCAAGTGAAACAAAGAGAATAGCTCACAAAAATTTCAAATCTTGCAAAAATTCAAGTGAAACGAAAGATAATAGCTCACAAAAAAATTCAGAACTTCCAAAAATTCAAGTCTTCCAAAAAAAAATCAAGGAAAAACGAAGACTTAAACTCACGAAAAATTCAAATCTCCTTGCGGCATGCAGACCCAAGAGCTAGACGGGGGCTCGCCCACAAATCGACTTCAGTATCACTATGATGACGCGCTGGAACGACTACCGTTGTCGAACCCTTCTCCGACTTGCGCCATCGAGTGACCCAAAAGAGGCGACCCAGGGGAGCCCCCGCATAGCAATCGGGTGGCTTCATGCCCCTCCAATAAAATCAGGCATGCTACTCACATTTTAAATCCGAGCCACAAATCCGTCCGAGCACCAGCACTGATTCACTTGGAGGGGCACCCTATCCAAACGACCCAAAAGCTATACGCGGCTCCTTTCGCACGCACAGAACTGTTTCAAGCCGACTCCCTGTGAAGGCCGCATCTCTCCGTTCCACCCATGCAAGAAACAACGCATAGCTAACGAATACCCGGATAGGGTTTCGCGGAAAGTACAAGCAGATCGCTTGTACCAAAGCAACCCAAAAGCTAGACGGGGGCTGACCCGAAGATCGCCTTCCATGTCACAGCGACGACGCATTGGAACGACAACCGCTGTCGAACCCTTCCCGACTTTGCGTCATCGAGCGACCCGAAAGACGGGACTTTGAGCAGCCCCCGCATAGCAATCAGGTGGCTTCATGCCCCTCTAATGGAATCAGTGCTGCTGATCCCGTTTTGAAATCCGACCTAATCATCCGTCCGTCTGTCGGATTTCAAAACGGGATCACCAGCACTGATTCTATTAGAGGGGCATGGGGGAGCTTCCGCGGACAACACCTCCCCTATATAAGTTATTAGTCCAAGTATTGCACTTCCGTAGAAATTTGAGCCGAAGAGAATATCTCACAAAAATTTCAAATCTCTCAAAAATACAAGTGAAACAAAGAACAATAGATCACAAAAAATTCAAAACTTCCAAAAATTCAATTGAAATGAAGAGAATAGCTCACAAAAAATCCAAGTCTTGCAAAAAAAATCAAGGAAAAAGAAGAGAATAGCTCACAAAAAAATCAAATTTCCCAAAAATGCAAGTGAAACGAAGAGACTACATCACCAAAAAATGCATAACTTCCAAAAATTCAATTGAAACGAAGAGAATAGCTCACAAAAAATGCAAGTCTTCCAAAAAAAAATCAAGGGAAACAAAGAGAATAGCTCACAAAAAATTCAAATCTTCGAAAAAACCAAGTGAAACAAAGAAGAATAGCTCACAAAAAATTCAAATCCTGCAAAAATTCAAGTGAAAGGAAGAGAATAGCTCACAAAAAATTCAAAACTTCAAAAAATTCAAGTGAAACGAAGAGAATAGCTCACAAAAAATTCAAAACTTCCAAAAATTCAAGTGAAACGAAGAGAATAGCTCACAAAAAACTTCAAATCTCGCAAAAACTCCAGTGAAACGAAAAAGACTTAACTCACAAAAAATTCAAATCTTCTTGCCGCATGCAGACCCAAATGCTAGACCGGGGCTCGCCCACAGATCGACTTCAGTATCACTAATGACGACGCGCTGGAACAACTACCGTTGTTGAACCCTTCTCCGACTTGCGCCATCGAGTGACCCAGAAGAGACGACCCAGGGGAGCCCCCGCATAGCAATCAGGTGGCTTCATGCCCCTCCAATAAAATCAGGCATGCTACTCACATTTTAAATCCGAGCCGCAAATCCATCCGAGCACCAGCACTGATTCACTTGGAGGGGCACCCTATCCAAACGACCCAAAAGCTATACGCGGCTCCATTCGCACGCACAGAACTGTTTCAGGCCGACTCCCTGTGAAGGCCGCATCTCTTCGTTGCACACATGCAAGAGACAACGCATAGCTAACGAGTACCCGGATAGGGTTTCGCGGAAAGTACATAGCAGATCGCTTGTACCAAAGCAACCCAAAAGCTAGACGGGGGCTGACCCTAAGATCGCCTTACATGTCACAACGACGACGCATTGGAACGACAACCGCTGTCGAACCCTTTCCGACTTGCGCAATCGAGCGACCCGAAAGACGGGACTTTGAGCAGCCCACGCATAGCAATCAGGTGGCTTCATGCCCCTGTAATGGAATCAGTGCTGCTGATCCCATTTTGAAATCTGACCTAATCATCCGTCCGTCTGTCGGATTTCAAAACGGGATCACCAGCACTGATTCTATTAGAGGGGCATGGGGGAGCTTCCGCGGACAACACCTCCCCTATATAAGTTATTAGTCCAAGTATTGCACTTTCGTAGAAATTTGAGCCGAAGAGAATATCTCACAAAAATTTCAAATCTCTCAAAAATACAAGTGAAACAAAGAGAATAGATCACAAAAAATTCAAAACTTCCAAAAATTCAATTGAAATGAAGAGAATAGCTCACAAAAAATCCAAGTCTTGCAAAAAAAAAATCAAGGGAAAAGAAGAGAATAGCTCACAAAAAATGCAAGTCTTCCAAAAAAAAACAAGGGAAACAAAGAAAATAGCTCACAAAAAATTCAAATCTTCCAAAAAACCAAGTGAAACAAAGAAGAATAGCTCACAAAAAATTCAAATCCTGCAAAAATTCAAGTGAAACGAAGAGGATAGCTCACAAAAAACTCAAAACTTCCAAAAATTCAAGTGAAACGAAGAGAATAGCTCACAAAAAATTTAAGTGAAACGAAGAGAATAGCTCACAAAAACTTCAAATCTCGCAAAAACTCCAGTGAAACGAAAAAAAGAAAAAGACTTTAACTCACAAAAAATTCAAATCTTCTTGCGGCATGCAGACCCAAGTGCTAGACGGGGGCTGCACACAGATCGACTTCAGTATCACTAATGACGACGCGCTGGAACGACTACCGTTGTCGAACCCTTCTCCGACTTGCGCCATCGAGTGACCCAAAAGAGACGACCCAGGGGAGCCCCCGCATAGCAATCAGGTGGCTTCATGCCCCTCAAATAAAATCAGGCATGCTCCTCACATTTTAAATCTGAGCCGCAAATCCGTCCGAGCACCAGCACTGATTCGCTTGGAGGGGCACCCTATCCAAACGACCCAAAAGCTATACGCGGCTCCATTCGCACGCACAGAACTATTTCAGGCCGACTCCCTGTGAAGGCCGCATCTCTCCGTTCCACACATGCAAGAGCCAATGCATAGCTAACGAGTACCCGGATAGGGGTTCGCGGAAAGTACATAGCAGATCGCTTGTACCAAGCGACCCAAAAGCTAGACAAGGGCTAACCCGAAGATCGCCTTCCATGTCACTGCGACGACGCATTGGAACGACAACCGCTGTCGAACCCTTTCCGACTTGCGCCGTCGAGCGACTCGAAAGACGGGACTTTGAGCAGCCCCCGCATAGCAATCAGGTGGCTTCATGCCCCTCTAATGGAATCAGTGCTGCTGATCCCGTTTTGAAATCCGACCTGCTCATCCATCCGTCCGTCGGATTTCAAAACGGGATCACTAGCACTGATTCTATTAGAGGGGCATGGGGGAGCTTCCGCGGACAACACCTCCCCTATATAAGTTATTAGTCCAAGTATTGCACTTCCGTAGAAATTTGAGCCGAAGAGAATATCTCACAAAAATTTCAAATCTCTCAAAAATACAAGTGAAACAAAGAAGAATAGATCACAAAAAATTCAAAACTTCTAAAAATTCAATTGAAACGAAGAGAATAGCTCACAAAAAATGCAAGTCTTGCAAAAAAAAATTCAAGGGAAAAGAAGAGAATAGCTCACAAAAAAAATCAAATCTCCCAAAAATGCAAGTGAAACGAAGAGACTACATCACAAAAAATGCATAACTTCCAAAAATTCAATTGAAACGAAGAGAATAGCTCACAAAAAATGCAAGTCTTCCAAAAAAATCAAAGGAAACAAAGAGAATAGCTCACAAAAAATAGCTAGCTTGTGGCCCGGACGATCCGATCTCATGAAAACTGACTACATACCCGTGGCTCGGATCGACAAGCTAGCTCGGATCGGCGATCTGAGCTCATTCCATCATGCATTCCCGTCTTCTACTCCATAAATGACTCACCTCTTTGTATTCACTTGAGAACTAAACATCCTTTAGTTCAGCTCGAATCACAACGTGCACTAGAATCCGTTCCAGCTCGGGTCTCATCTCAAAGATCCTTGCATTCACCAACAACACCTCCCCTATATAAGTTATTAGTCCAAGTCTTGCTCTTCCGTAGAAATTTGAGGCGAAGAGAACAACTCGCAACAAATCCAAATCTTCCAAAAAATCAAGGGAAATGGGGAGAATAGCTCACAAATAATTCAAATCTTCAAAAAAATCAAGTGAAACGAGGAGAATAGCTCACAAAAAATTCAAATCTTCCAAATATCAAACCCAAAAGCTTCGCACACATTACAAATCAAACAGCTTGTACCGAGCGACCCAAACGCTAGACAAGGGCTCACCCTTAATAAGAGAATCAGTGTTTGACTTGTGGGCCGGGCGAGCCGATCTCATGAAAACTGCCTACATACCCGTGGCTCAGATCAGCGAGCTGACTCGGATCGTCGATCTGAGCTCATTCCATCATGCATTCCCGTGTTCTACTCCATAAAACGACTCACCTCTTTGTATTCACTTGAGAACTGAACATCCTTTAGCTCAGCTTGAATCACAACGCGCACTAGAATCCGTTCCAGCTCGGGTCTCATCTCAAAGATCCTTTCATTCACCAACAACACCTCCCCTATATAAGTTATTAGTCCAAGTCTTGCTCTTCCGTAGAAATTTGAGGCGAAGAGAACAACTCTCAAAAATTCCAATTCTTCCAAAAAAATCAAGGGAAACGGGGAGAATAGCTCACAAATAATTCAAATCTTCAAAAATATCAAGTGAAACGAGGAGAATAGCTCACAAAAAATTTAAATCTTCCAAATATCAACCCAAAAGCTTTGCACACATTACAAATCGAACAGCTTGTACCGAGCGACCCAAACGCTAGACAAGGGCTCACCCTTAATAAGAGAATCGATGTTTGACTTGTGGGCCGGGCGAGCCGATCTCATGAAAACTACCTACATACCCATGGCTCGGATCAGCGAGCTGGCTCGGATCGACGAGATAGCTCGGATCGACGATCTGAGATCATTCCATCATGCATTCCCATGTTCTACTCCATAGAATGACTCACCTCTTTGTATTCACTTGAGAACTGAACATCCTTTAGCTCAGCTCGAATCACAACGCGTACTAGAATCCGTTCCAGCTCGGATCTCATCTCAATGATTCTTACATTCACCAACAACACCTCCCCTATATAAGTTATTAGTCCGAGTCTTGCTCCCCCGTAGAAATGCTCGCCAACGCCGAAAGGTCACAAAAAATTTAAATCTCATAAATGACTCAGCTCGACGGGCTGGCTCGGATCGTACATACCCGTGGCTCGGATCGACGAGCTAGCTCGGATCGGCGATCTGAGCTCATTCCATCATGCATTCCCATGTTCTACTCCATAGAATGAGTCACCTCTTTGTATTCACTTGAGAACTGAACATCCTTTAGCTCAGCTCGAATCATAACGCGCACTAGAATCCGTTCCAGCTCGGGTCTCATCTCAGTGATCCTTACATTCACCAACAACACCTCCCCTATATAAGTTATTAGTCCGAGTCTTACTCCCCCGTAGAAATGCTCGCCAACGCCGAAAGGTCACAAAAAATTTAAATCTTGTAAAAGACTCAGCTCGACGGGCTGGCTCGGATCGCCGAGCTGGCTCGGATCGCCGAGCTGGCTCGGATCGCCGAGCTGGCTCGGATCGCCGAGCTGGCTCGGATCGCCGAGCTGGCTCGGATCGCCGAGCTGGCTCGGATCGCCGAGTTGAGCTCAATCCATCATGCATTCCCGTGTTCTACTCCATGGAATAACTCGCCTATTTGTAATCACTTGAGAATTCAACATCCTTTAGCTCAACTCGAATCACAACGCGCACTAGAATCCGTTCCAGCTCGGGTCTCATCTCAAAGATCCTTCCATCCACCAACACCACCTCCCCTATATAAGTTATTAGTCCAAGTCTTGCTCCCCCGTAGAAATGCTCGCCGACACGGATAGGTCACGAAAACTTTAAATCTCGTAAAAGACTCAGCTCGACAAGCTAGCTCGAATCCGTGAGCTGGCTCGGATCGACGAGCTGAGCTCAATCCATCATGCATTCCCGTGTTCTACTCCATAGAACAACTCACCTATTTGTATTCACTTGAGAACTCAACATCCTTTAGCTCAGCTCGAATCACAATGGGCACTAGAATCCATTCCATCTCGAGTCTCATCTCAAAGATCCTTACATCCACCAACAACACCTCCCCTATATAAGTTATTAGTCCGAGTCTTGCTCCCACGTAGAAATGCTTGCCGACGCCGATAAGTCACAAAAACTTAAAATCTCGTAAAAGGCTCGGATCGCCAAGCGAGCTGGCTCGGATCACCGAGCGAGCTGACTCGAATCGGCGAGCTGGCACGGTTTGCCGAGCGAGCCGGCTCGGTTTTCCAAGCTGGCTGGCTCGGATCGCCGAGCCGGCTCGGCTCAAATCGGATCGGATCCATCATGCATTCCCGTGTTCTACTCCATAAAACAACTTGCCTATTTGTATTCCTTTGAGAACTCAATATCCTTTAGCTTAGCTCTAATCACAATGCGCACTAGAATTTGTTCCAGCTTGGGTCTCATCTCAAAAATCCTCACATCCACCAACAACACCTCCCCTACGAGGATAAGTTATTAGTCCGAGTCTTTCTCCCCCATACAAATGCTTGCCGACGTCGATAGGTCGCAAAAAATTTAAATCTCGTAAAAGGCTCAACTTGACGAGCTGGCTCGGATCGTCGAGCTGGCTCAGATCGACAAGCTGGATCGGATCAACGAGCTGGCTCGGATCCGCGAGATGAGCTCAATCCATCATGCATTCCTGAGTTCTACTCCATAGAACAACTCGCCTATTCATATTCACTTGAGAACTCAACATCCTTAAGCTCAGCTCGAATCGTCTATGCACGAACCCATGCATAGCATTCAGGTATCAAATGGCATATCCAAAAATATCCGTAGAGAGCTAGCAAATCAATCATAGGCAGCATTGGCATAGATCGAGGTGAACATCATTTGATGCGATTTGACTAGTTACCATTGGGATGCCTTCGTGGCAATAGGGCCGACTTGAAACAAACCAACACAGCTTGATGTGATAGGGGTCATTTCATAATGACTGTTGGATGACTTTGTGGTGGTATGGCTAACTTACAATGGATGGGTGTAGTGTTGATGTGACAAGATCACCTCATACTAGAAATAGAGCTAACACGTCGACTGACTTGAACTGACATGTAAGGGACTCGATCCGAGGTGTAACAAAGGAGTTGTTTGGTGCACTCAGGAGTAGGGTCATGTCAGGGACTTGATTCGAGGAGCATTCATGGGGTTGTGCGACAAGTTGTTAATAGTTTTGGCCTGGGTAAGGTTTAGAGTCAAGTCGAGGTGTCATTCGAGCTGCATGAAGTAGCATGGACTGCTTTGTGCAGAGTGGCATTGGATCTTGTTGGGGACTCGATCCGAGGTGAAATCAACTAGGTATTGGAATGGGAAGTTGGGGACTTTTCCATGGGAGACTTGGAACATGTGCGAGATGGTGGCGTAATGAGCTAGTTCAGAACTATGTTGGACTATGAGATGCATTGGTTGCATGTACGTAGGAGGTCTTCATGACATTGGCTCGTGCAAGCCACAAGTCCTAATCTGGATGCAAGTTCACATCTTGAGGACAACTCATTAGTGGAGAAGTTCTCAAACTCAATTCTTGAGAGGTGTCTTGCTAGCTCAAATTGGTGAGTTGGCTCAGATCGGCTAGCTCAATCAGATTGGCGAGCTGGCTCCGATTGACGAGTTGGGCTCATCTCAGAGGTCGTTACATCCGTAAACAATACCTATCCCGTTATGACCCTAGAGATCTGGGTTACTTTGCCGACTCTAGTGATCCGGTGATCCAAGTCAATCCGGCGAATTGAGTCGATCCGGTGACCCGAGTTGTTCTGGTGATCTAAATTACTTATGTGACTGGAGTAATTCAAGTTGGGGGACTTGACAACTTGGCATGCTGAGCCGAATTCATTGATGAGTTGGCATACTCGTCAGCATAGGTATAGGAATGGGAAGTCATGGACTTTTCCATGAGAGACTTGGAATGAGTTAGCCTAGCTCACTTGTGAGTGGGGTCAAAAGTCACATTTGTTGACCTGAGTTGATCTCGCGACCTGAGCTGATTTGGCTGGCGGCCTGAGTTGGTGTGGTGACCCAAGTTGATCTGGCTAGCGACCTGAGTTGATCCAGCGATCCGACTTCATCCGTCGACCTGACCGAGTTGGTCAGGTGATCTGGTGACCCGACCTGACCTGGTTGGTGAGTCGAGTTGATGTGGCGACCCGAGTTGATCTGGCTGGCGACCCAAAATGATCCCGTGACCTGACCCGATCTGAAGACCTGACCCGACCCAACCCGAGTTGGTCTGGCAATCTGGTGACCCGAGTTGTTCTGGTTGGCGACTCGAGTCGATATGTTGACCCAAGTTGATCCGGTGACCCGACCCAATCCGGAGACCTGACCCGACCAAACTTGACCTAACTTTAGTTAGTCAGGTGATTTGGCGACCCAATATGATCTATATGGATACCTGAGTCGATGTAGGGACCCGAGTAGATTTGGCTGGCGGCCCGAGTCGATCTGACAACCCGTCCTAATCTGGAGACCCGAGTCGATCCGACGACTCGAGTTGATTCGGCAACCCGAGTGGATTTGACGACCTGTGTCGATCTGGTGACCCGAGTTGTTCTGGCGATCTGAGTTACTTATGCAACTCGAGTGATCTGAGCTGGTGGACTTGACAGCTTGGCATATTGGATCGAGGTGATCCAAGATTGAATGAGTTAGCACAGATCGAGGTGAACATCATTTGATGTGATTTAACTTGCGATCTGACTGGTTATCATTGGGATGCCTTCGTGGCAATAGGGCCGACTTGAAATAGAGATCTGAGTCGATCTGACGACTCCAGTGATTCGAGTCGATCTGGCAAGTCTAGCGATCCAAGTTGGCTAGGCAACTTCGTCAATCTAAGTTAGTCAGGTGATCTTGCGACCTGAGTTGATCTGGATGGTGACCCGAGTTGATCCGACTGGCAACCCAAGTTGTTTTGGGGACTCGAGTCGATCCAGAAACCCGAGTTGACTCGGCGATGCGAGTCGATCCAATGATCCGAATTACTTATGCGACTGGAGTAATTCAAGTTGGGGGACTTGACAGCTTGGCATGCTAAGGCGACTTCATTGATGAGTTGGCATACTTGTCAGCATTACTATTGTGCATATTAGATTGAGGTGATCCAAGTTTGAATGAGTTGGCATGGATCGAGGTGGACATCATTTGATGCAGTCTGACTAGTTATTGTTAGACGCAGTGTTGAAATGACCCGGGGTCATTTCATATAACCGCTGGGAGGCTTTCGTGGTAGTAGGGCAAGACCTGCGATGAGAACTTAACAAGGTCGCTGGCGGGGTCGAAACTCGTAGGAAAAAATGGATAAAGGAGGCTCTATACAAGGAAAAGAACAAAATTTTCAAGTTATAAAAAACTTAAATCACTAGAGCCATCCATGGAGTCACGCCTAGCTCGTTGGCGACGGGATCCCGGTGAGCTCGCTCACGAGCAAGATCTCGGACAGGATCCGGTCGAGCTCGTTGGCGATCCTCAGGGCGGGGTCAAAAGTCCTAAAAAAATAGACAAAGGAGGCTTCGTACAATGAAAAGAATGAAAAAACTAGAGTTGAAAAAGAAAACCACTCGTGCCATTCATGGAGTCACACCCAACTTAGTGACCCAAATTGATCGGGTGACCCGACCTAACCCGAGTTGGTTAGGTGATGTGGTGACCCGAGCTGATCTGGCTGACGACCCGAGTCGATGTGGCGACCTGAGTTGATCTGGTTGGCGACAAGAATTGATCTGGCAACCCGACCCGATCTAGAGAACTGACCCAACCCGATCTAGAGACCTGACCCAACCCGACCCGACCCAACTTGGCCTGGCAATCTGGTGACCCGAGTTGATCTGGTTGGTGACCCGAGTCAATTTGTTGACCTGACTTGATCAGGCTGGCATACTTAGTTGACTTCATTGATGAGTTTGCATACTCGTTAGTATTACTATTATGCATATTAGATTGAGGCGATCCAAGTTTGAATGAGTTAGCCTAGCTCGCTTGCGAGTGGGGTCAAAACTCAAATTTGTTAACCCGAGTTGATCTGGCTGGTGACCCGAGTTGATTTGGTGACCCGAGCTGATTTGGCTGGCGACCTAAGTCGATGTGATGATCTGAGTTGATCTGGCTGGCGACCTGAGTTGATCTGGCGATCTGACTTCATCCGTCGACCTGACTCGAGTTGGTCAGGTGATCTAATGACCTGAGCTGATCTGGTTGGCGAGTCGAGTCGAGTCGATGTAGCAACTCGAGTTGATCTGGCTGGCGAGCTGAAATGATCCCGCGACTTGACCCAATCTGGAGACCTTACCCGACCTGACCTGAGTTGGTCTGGCGACCCAAGTTGATCTGGTTGGTGACTCGAGTCGATGTGTTGACCCGAGTTGATCTGGCTGGAGACCCAATTTGATCTGGTGACCCGACTCGATCCAGAGACCCGACCTAACCTAAGTTAGTCAGGTGATTTGGTGACCTGATTTGATCTATCTGGATACCCGAATCGATCCGATGAACCGAGTCGATCGGACGACCCATCCTGATCTGGAGACCTGAGTCGATCCGGTGACCTGCGTCAATACGGTGACCCGAGTCGATTCGAGGACTCGAGTCGATCCGGTGACCCGAGTCGATCTGGCGACCCGAGTCGATCTGATGACTCGAGTTAATTAGGTGACCCAAGTTGTTTTGGCAATACGAGTTACTTATGCGACTCGAGTGATCCGAGCTAGCAAACTAGACAGCTTGGCATATTGGAATGTGTTAACAACATAAGCTGATGTGTTGACCCGAGTTGATCATGTTAGTGACCCGAGTTGATCTAATTAGCGACCTGAGTTGATCCGGTGACCCGACCTGATCAGGAGACCTAACCCAACCTGACCTAAGTTAGTTAGGTGATTTGGTGACCCGAGCTGATCTATCTGGATACTCGAGTTGATGTGGCAACCTAAGTTGATCTGGCTGGTGACCCGAATTAATCTGGTGACCCGACCTGACCTGAGTTGGTTAGGTGATGTGGCAACCTGAGCTGATCTAGGTGATGACCCAAGTCGATGTGGTGACTTGAGTTAATCTAGCTAGCAACCCGAGTTGATCCAGCGACCTATCGCGATCTAGAGACCCGAGTCAAGCCGGCAACCCGAGTCGACCTAACGACCTGAGTGATCTAAGTTTATTATGGTAGTTGGAGTTACTTATGCGACTCGACTGATCTAAGTTGGAGGACTTGACAACTTGGCATACTGAGATGACTTCATTGATGAGTTTGCATACTCATCAGCATTACTATTGTGCATATTGGATGTGGTGACCTGAGTTGATCTGGCTAGGGACCTGATCTGGCTGGTGACCTAAGTCGATGTGGTGACCTAAGTTGATCTAGCTCAGGACCCGACTTGATCTGGTGACCCGACTTGATCTAGAGACCCCACCTGAGTTGAGTTCATCGAGCGATCTAGGGATCCAAGATGATCTAGCTGACTACCTGAGTCGATGTGGTGTCCCGAGTCGATCTGGCAACTCGAGTTGATCTGGCTGGCGACCCAAGTTGGCTAGGTGATGTGGCAACCTGAGTCAATGTGGCGATCAAGGCTGATTTGGTTGGCGACCTAAGTTGGTCAGGTGATCTGGTGACCAGAGCTGATCTAGCGACCCGAGTTGATCTAGTTGGCGACCCATGTGATGACCTAAGTTGATTTGGCTAGCGACACGAGTTGATCAAGTGACCCGTCCCGATCCAAAGACCTGAGTCGATTCGGCTATGTCAACCCAGCAACCTGAGTTGACTTGATGACCCGAGTCGACCCCGTGACCTGAGTCGACCTAGTGACCCGAGTCACTATGGTGACCTAATTTATTATGGCTATCTGAGTTACTTATGCGACTCGAGTGATCTAAGTTGGGGGACTTGACATACTGAGATGACTTCATTGATGTGTTTGCATACTCATCAACATTACTATTGTGCATATTAGATTTATGCGATCCAAGTTTAAATGAGTTGGCCTAGCTTGATCGTGAGCGAGGTCAAAAGTTGTAAAAAAAATAGACAAAGGAGGCTCCCTACGACAAAAAGAATGAAAAAACCAGAGTTAAAAAAAAATCACTCAGGCCATACATGGAGTCACGCCCTTCTTATTGTCGAGCTAGAAGCGGAGACTTGACTATGATAATACTTGAAGAGGAGTATGGGTCAATCATTCAAAAAGTGGACAGACTCACTGGAGATCTAAGTAGGTCAGGCTATCTAGTGACCTGACCTAATCTGGCTGGTGACCCGAGTCGATGTGGTGACCTGAGTTGATCTGGCTCGGGACCCGACTTGATCTGGTGACTCGACTCGATCTAGAGACCCCACCCGACCTGAGTTCATCGGGCGATCTGGTGATCTGAGATGATCTAGCTAACTACCTGAGTCGATGTCGTGTCCTGAGTTGATCTGGCGAACCGAGTTGGCCAGGTGATGTGGTGACCCAAGCTGATCTGGCTGGCGACCCGAGTCGGTTAGGTGATTTGGCGACCAGAGCAGATTTGGCTAGTGACCCAAGCTGATCTGGTGACCTGAGTTGATCTAATTGGTGACTCATGTGGTGACCCGAGTTGATCAAGTGACCTGTCCTGATCTAGAGACCCGAGTCGATCCAATAACCTGAGTTGACCCGGCGACCCGAGTCAACTTGACGACCCGAGTCAACCCAGCGACCTGCGTCGACCTAGTGACCCGCGTCGACCCAGTGACTCGCGTCGACCCAGTGACCCGTGTCGACCCAGTGACCCGTGTCAAACTGGCGACCCATGTCGAACCGGTGACTCGTGTTGACCTGACAACCCGCATCGACCTGGTGACCCAAGTCAACCCAAGTCGACTCGAGGCCCGAGTTGATCTGGCAACCCAAGTCGACCCGAGTCGACCCGATAACCTGAGTCAACCGAGTCACCTGAGTTGATCTGGCTGGTGACCCGAGTTGGCCAAGTAATGTGGCGACCTGAGTCAATGTGGTGACCCAAGCTGATCTGGCGACCACAGCTGATCTGGCTGGTGACCCAAGCTGATCTGGCGATCCGAGTTGATCTAGTTGGGGACCAGTGTGGTGACCTGAGTTGATCTCGCTAGCTACCTAACTTGATCTAGTTGGTGACCCGTGTGGTGACCGAGTCGACCCAGTGACCTGAGTCAATCGGTTGACCCAGTGACCTGAGTCAACTGAGTCAACCCGATGACAAGAGTCAATCGAGTCGACATGGTGACCTGAGATGACCGAGTCAGTCAGGTGATTGAGTCGACCCAGTGACCTGAATCGATTGAGTCGACCCGAGTCGACCAGGAGACCTTAGTAGACTAGGTCGACCCGTGTCAACCCAAGTCAACTTGAGGCCTGAGTCGATCCAGCAACCCAAGTCGACTCGGTGACCCGAGTCGACCCAGTGACCCAAGTCGACCTGATGACCTGAGTCAACCGAGTCGACCCGGTGACCCGAGTTGACCGAGTCGACCCAATGACCCGAGTCAATCGAGTCGACCCGAGTCGACCCAGCGACTGGGGTTTCTGTGGTGACCTAATTTATTATGGCAGTTGGAGTTACTCATTGGCGACCAGAGCTGATCTAGCAACCCGAGTTGATCTAGTTGGCGACCTAACCTGATCTAGCTGGCGAACTAATTTTGTCAGGTGATTTGGCGACAAGAGTTGATTTGGCTGGTGACCCAAGCTGATATGGTGACCTGAGTAAATCTAGTTGGGGACCCGTGTGGTGACTTGAGTTGATCTCGCTAGAAACTTGAGTTGATCCAATGACCCCTCCTGATCTAGAGGCCCGAGTCAACCCGAGTTGACCCGGTGACCCGAGTCACTCGAGTCGACCCGAGTCAATCGAGTCGACCCAGTGACTTGAGTCAACCGAGTCGACCCAGTGACCCGAATCAACCGAGTCGGTCAAGTGACTGAGTCGACCCGGTGACCTGAGTCGACTGAGTTGACCCAGTCGACCTGGTGACCTGAGTCGACAGAGTTGACCCAGTGACCTGAGTCAACTGAGTCGACCTGGTGACCCGAGTCAACTAAGTCGACCTAAGTCAGTCAGGTGATTAAGTCGACCCGAGTTGACCAAGTGACCCGAGTCAACCGAATCGACCGAGTGACCTGAGTCAACTGAGTCGACCCGATGACCCGAGTCAACTGAGTCGACCTGAGTCAACCGAGTCGACCGAGTCAACGTGGTGACCCGAGTCAACTGAGTCGGTCAGGTGACTAAGTCGACCCGAGTCAACCAGAGTCGACTGAGTCAACCTAGTGACCTGAATCAATTGAGTCGACCCGGTGACCTGAGTTGACTAGGTCGACCCGTGTCAACCCAAGTCGACTCGAGGCTTGAGTCAATCCAGCAACCCAAGTCGACTCGGTGACCCGAGTCGACCCAGTGACCCGATGACCCGAGTCGACCCGGTGACCCGAGTTGACCGAGTCGACCCAATGACCCGAGTCAACTGAGTCGACCCGGTGACCTGAGTCAACCAAGTCGACCCAGCGACCGGGGTTTTTATGGTGGCCTAATTTATTATGGTAGTCAGAGTTACTCACTGGCGACTAGAGCTGATCTAGCACCCCGAGTTGATCTAGTTAGCGACCTAACCTGATCTGGCTGGTGAACTAATTTTGTCAGGTGATCTGGCGATAAGAGCTGATCTGGTTGGTGACCCAAGCTGATATGGTGACTCGAGTAAATCTAGTTGCCGACCCATGTGGTGACCTGAGTTGATCTCGCTAGCGACTTGAGTTGATCCAATGACCCGTCTCGATCTAGAGGCTCGAGTCGAGCCAGCAACCCAAGTCGAGCTAGCAACCCGAGTCAACCGAGTCGACCTGATGACCTGAGCCAACCGAGTCGACTCGGTGACCCGGTGACCTGAATCAACCGAGTCGACCCGGTGACCAGAGTCGACTAAGTCGACCCAGTCGACCTGAGTCAACCGAGTCGACCCAGTGACCTGAGTCGACCCGATGACCCGAGCCAACCGAGTCGACCTAGTGACCCGGTGACCCGAATCAACCGAGTCGACCCGGTGACTAGAGTTGACTAAGTCGACCCAGTCGACCTGAGTCAACCGAGTCGACCCAGTGACCCGAGTCGACCCGATGACCCGAGCCAACCGAGTCGACCAGTGACCCGGTGACCCGAATCAACCAAGTCGACCCGGTGACCAGAGTCGACTGAGTCGACTCGGTGACCCGAGTCAACCGAGTCGATAGAGTTAACCCAGTGACCCGAGTCAACCGTGTCAACCCAATGACCTGAGTTGACATGGTGACCTGAGTCAACCAAGTTGACCTAAGTCAGTAAGGTGACTGAGTCGACCCGAGTCGACTCGGTGACCTGAGTCAACTGAGTCGACCTGGTGACCTAAGTCAACTAAGTCGACCCGGTGACCTGAGTTGACCCAGTGACATGAGTCAACCGAGTCGACCCGATGACTTGAGTCAACCGAGTCGACCCTGTGACCTGAGTCAACCGAGTCGACCCAGCGACCTGAGTCACTGTGGTGACCCAATTTATTATGGCAGTCGAAGTTACTGGCTGGCGACCCGAGTTGATCTAGTTGGTGACATAAGCTGATCTGGCTGGTGACCTAATTTTGTTAGGTGATCTGGTGACCAGAGCTGATCTAGCTGGTGACCCAAGCTGATCTGGCGACCTGAGTTGATCTAGTTGGCGACCCGTGTGGTGACCTGAGTTGATCTAGTTGGCGACCCGTGTGGTGACCTGAGTTGATCTCGCTAGCGACTTGAGTTGACCAAGTGACTCATCCTGATTTAGAGGCCTAAGTCGATCCGGCAACCCAAGTCAACCCGGTGACTTGAGTCAACCGCGTCGACCGAGTCAACCTAGTGACCCGAGTCGATCGAGTCGACTCGATGACCTGAGTCAACTGAGTTGACCCGATGACCTGAGTCAATTGAGTCGACCTGGTGACCCAAGTCAACCGAGTCGACCTAAGTCGACCCGGTGACTTGAGTCAACCGAGTCAACCCGGTGACCTGAGTCAACTGAGTCGACCGAGTTGACCTAGTGACCTAAGTCAACCAAGTCGACCCAGTGACCCGACTCGACCGAGTCGACCCAGCGACCCGAGTCGCTGTGGTGACCCAATTTATTATGGCAGTCAAAGTTATTGGCTAGCGACCAGAGTTGATCTAGCGACCTGAATTGATCTAGTTGGCAACCTAAGCTGATCTGGTTGTCGACCTAATTTTGTGAGGTGATCTAGTGACCAGAGCTAATTTGGCTGTCGACCTAATTTTGTGAGGTGATCTAGCAACCAGAGCTGATCTGGCTGGTGACCCAATCTGATCTGGCGACTCGAGTTGATCTAGTTGGCGACCTGTGTGGTGACCTGAGTTGATCTCGCTAGCGACTTGTGTTGATCTAGTGACCCATCCTGATCTAGAGGCTTGAGTTGATCCAACAACCCAAGTCGATCCGAGTCGACCGAGTCGACTCGATCATCCGAGTCAACCGAGTTGACCCGGTGACCCGAGTCGACCCGGTGACCTGAGTCAATCGAGTCGACCCGGTGACCTGAGTCAACTGAGTCAACCCAGTGACCTGAGTCAACCGAGTCGACCCGAGTCAACTGAGTTGACGCGGTGACCCGAGTCAACCAAGTCGATCGATTCAACCCGGTGATCCGAGTCGACCTGAGTCGACCGAGTCGGTTAGGTGACTGAGTCGACCCGATGACCTAAGTTGACCGAGTCGACCCAGTGACCTGACTCAATTGAGTCGACCCAGTGACCCGAGTCAACTGAGTCGACCCAATGACTCGAGTCAACCGAGTCGACCTGGTGACCCAAGTCAACTGAGTCGACCGAGTTGACCCGATGACCCGAGTCAACTGAGTCGACCCAGTGACCCAAGTCGCTGTGGTGACCTAATTTATTATGGCAGTTAAAGTTACTAGCTGGCGACCAGAGCTGAGCTGGCAACCTGAATTGATCTAGTGGGTGACCTAAGCTGATCTGGCTAGTGACCTAATTTTGTCAGGTCATCTGGAGACCAGAGCTGATCTGGCTGGTGACCCAAGTTGATTTGGTGACTCAAGTTGATCTAGTTGGCGACCCGTGTGGTGACCTGAGTTGATCTTGCTAGCGATTTGAGTTGATCCAGTGACCCGTCCTGATCCAGAGGCCTGAGTCAATCCGGCAACCCAAGTCGACTCGGTGACCCGAGTCTATCGAGTTGACCGAGTGACCTGAGTCAACCGAGTCGACTCGATGACCCGAGTCAACCGAGTCGACTCGATGACCCGAGTCAACCGAGTCGACTGAGTCGACGTGGTGTCCCGAGTCGGTCAGGTGACCGAGTCGACCCGAGTAAACCAGAGTCGACTGAGTTGACCTAGTGACCTGAATCAATTGAGTCAACCTAGTGACCTGAGTCGACTAGGTCGACCCGTGTCAACCCAAGTCGACTCGAGGCCTAAGTTGATTCGGCAACCCAAGTCGACTCGGTGACCCACGTCGACCGAGTCGACCCAGTGACCCGAGTTGACCCGATGACCCGAGTTGACCCGGTGACCCGAGTTGATCAAGTTGACTGAGTTGACTGAGTCGACCCAGCGACCAGGGTTTTTGTGGTGACCCAATTTATTATGGCAGTCGGAGTTACTCACTGGCGACCAGAGCTAATCTAGCGACCTGAGTTGATCTAATTGGTGACCTAACCTGATCTGGTTGGTGAACTAATTTTGTCAGGTGATCTGGTGACAAGAGCTGATCTGGTTGGTGACCCAAGCTGATATGGCGACCTGAGTAAATCTAGTTGGTGATCCGTGTGGTGACCTGAGTTGATCTCGCTAGCGACTTGAGTTGATCCAGTGACCCATCCCGATCCAGAGGCCCGAGTCGAGCCGGCAACCCAACTCGACCTGAGTCAATCGAGTCGACTCGAGTCCACCGAGTCGACCCAGTGACCCGAGTCAACCTGGTCAACTCGATGACCCGAGCCAACCGAGTCGACCCAGTGACCCGGTGACTCGAATCAACTGAGTCGACCCGGTGACCAGAGTTGACTAAGTCGACCCAGCTGACTTGGTGACCTGAGTCGACAGAGTTGACCTAGTGACCTGAGTCAACCGTGTTGACCTGATGACCTAAGTTGACCTGGTGACCCAAGTCAACCAAGTCTACCTAAGTTAGTAAGGTGACTGAGTTGACCCGAGTCGACCTAGTGACCTGAGTCAACCGAGTCGACCTGGTGACTCGAGTCGACCCAGTGACATGAGTCAACTGAGTCGACCCAATGACCTGAGTCAACTGAGTCAACCGAGTCGACCCTATGACCTGAGTCAACCAAGTTGACCTAGCGACCCGAGTCACTATGGTGACCCAATTTATTATGGCAGTCAAAGTTATTGGCTGGCGACCTGAGTTGATCTAGTTGGTGACATAAGCTGATATGGCGACCAGAGCTGATCTAGCTGGTGACCCAAGCTAATCTGGTGACCCAAGTTGATCTAGTTGGCGACCCATGTGGTGACCTGAGTTGATCTCGCTAGTAACTTGAGTTGACCCGATGATCCATCTTGATCTAGAGGCCCGAGTCGATCCGGCAACCCAAGTCGACCTGGTGACCTGAGTCAACCGCGTCGACCGACTCGACCCAGTGACCTGAGTCAACTAAGTTGACCTGATGACTTGAGTCAACTGAGTTGACCCAATGACCGGAGTCAACTGAGTTGACCCGATGACCTGAGTCAACTGAGTTAACACGATGACTCGAGGCAACCAAGTCGACCCAAGTCGACCGAGTCAGTCAGGTGACTGAGTCGACCTAAGTCGACCTAGTGACCTGAGTCGACCGAGTCAACCCGGTGACTCGAGTCAACAGAGTCGACCGAGTCGACCCAGTGACCCGTGTCAACCG
Organism: Chamaecyparis obtusa; assembly: GCA_027943335.1. NCBI lineage: Eukaryota > Viridiplantae > Streptophyta > Pinopsida > Cupressales > Cupressaceae > Chamaecyparis > Chamaecyparis obtusa. The sequence goes on along the minus strand of BSBK01009586.1, from coordinate 310,238 downwards.
AGTTGACCTGGTGACCCGAGTCGATCGAGTCGACCCAGCGACCTGAGTCACTATGGTGACCTAATTTATTATGGCAGTCAGAGTTACTGGCTGGTGACTAGAGCTGATCTGGTGACCTGAATTGATCTAGTTGGCAACCTAAGCTGATTTGGCTGTCGACCTAATTTTGTGAGGTGATCTGGCGACCAGAGCTGATCTGGCTAGTGACCCAATCTGATTTGGTGACCTGAGTTGATCTAGTTGGTGACCCGTGTGGTGACCTGAGTTGATCTCACTAGCGACTTGTGTTGATCTAGTGACCCATCCCAATCTAGAGGCCTGAGTCGATCCGGCAACCCAAGTCGATTCGAGTTGACTCGGTGACCCGAGTCAACCGAGTCGACCCAGTGACCTGAGTCAATTGAGTCAACCCAGTGACCTGAGTCAACCGAGTCGACCCGATGACCCGAGTCAACCGAGTCAACCCGATGACCCGAGTCAACCGAGTCGACGCAGTGACCTGAGTCAACCAAGTCGATGCGGTGACCCAAGTCAACCGAGTCGACCCGGTGACCTGAGTCAACCGAGTTGACCTGAGTCAACCCGACGACCTGAGTCGACCCGATGACCCGACTCGATCGAGTCGACCTGGTGACCTGACTCGACCGAGTCGACCCAATGACCCGAGTCAACCGAGTCGACCCGGTGACCCGAGTCAACTGAGTCGACCGAGTTCACCCGGTGACCTGAGTCAATTGAGTCGACCCAGTGACCCAAGTTGCTAGTGACCTAATTTTGTTAGGTGATCTGGAGACCAGAGTTGATCTGGTTGGTGACCCAAGCTAATCTGGCGACCAGAGTTGATCTAGTTGGTGACCCGTGTGGTGACCTAAGTTGATCTTGCTAGCAACTTGAGTTGATCCAGTAACCCATCCTGATCCAGAGGCCTGAGTCGATCTGGTAACCCAAGTCGACCTGAGTCGACCTGGTGACCCGACTCAACCGAGTCGACCCGATGACCCGAATCAACCAAGTCGACCTGATGACCCGAGTCAACCAAGTCGACCTTGTGACCCGAGTCAACCAAGTCGACCCGAGTCAGTCAGGTGACTGAGTCAACCCGGTGACCTGAGTCGATTAAGTCAACGGAGTCCACCCAATGACCTGAGTCAACTGAGTCGATCGTGTCAACCCAGTAACCTAAGTCAACCCGGTGAATCGAGTCAACTGAGTCGATCGAGTCGACCCGGTGACCTGAGTCAACTGAGTCGACCTGAGTCGACTGAGTCAACCCAGTTACCTGAGTCACTGTGGTGACCTAATTTATTATGGTAGTCAGAGTTACTGGCTGGTGACCTAAGCTAATCTGGCTGGTGACTTAAGTTTGTCAGGTGATCTAGCGACCAGAGTTGATCTGGTTGGTGACCCAAGCTGATCTGGCGATGTGAGTTGATCTAGTTGGCGACCCGTGTGGTGACCTGAGTTGATCTCGCTAGCGACTTGAGTTGATCCAGTGACCCGTACTGATCCAGAGGCCCGAGTCGATCTGACAACCCAAGTCGACCCGGTGACCCGAGTCAACTTGGTGACTCGAGTCGATCCGATGACCTGAGTCAACTGAGTCATCCCGAGTCGACCGAGTCAGTCAGGTGACTGAGTCGACCCGGTGACCTGAGTCAACCAAGTCGACCTGGTGACCCAAGTCCATCGAGTCGACCGAGTCGACCCAGTGACCTGATTCAACCAAGTCGACCTGGTGACCCGAGTCAACCGAGTCGACCTGGTGACCCGAGTCGCTGTGGTGACCCAATTTATTATGGCAGTCAAAGTTTTTGGCTGGCAACCAGAGCTGATCTGGCGACCTGAGTTGATCTAGTTAGCGACCTAAGCTGATCTAGTTGGCGACCTAAGATGAAATGGTTGGTGACCCAGGCTGATCTAGTTAGTGACCTGATTTTGTCAGGTGATCTAGCGACTAGAGCTGATCTAGCTGGTGACCCAAGCTGATCTAGTGACCCGAGTTGATCTAGTTGGTTACCTGTGTGGTGACCTGAGCTGATCTCGCTAGCAACTTGAGTTGATCTAGTGACCCGTGCAATCTAGAGGCCCGAGTAGATCCGACAACCCAAGTCGACTTGAGTCGACCTGAGTCAACCGAGTCAGCTGAGTCGACCTAAGTCACCCTAGTCGACCCGGTGATCCAAGTCAACTGAGTTGACTCAAGTTGACTGCGTCGACCCGAGTCGACCGGGTCGGTCAGGTGACTGACTCGACCTGAGTCGATTTGGCTACCTGAGTCAACTCGGTGACCCGAGTCGATCGAGTCGACCGAGTCGACCAAGTCCACCCAGTGACCTGAGTCACCTTAGTCGACCGAGCGACCAGAGTCGTTGTAGTGACCTAATTTATTATGGCAGTATGAGTTACCGACTAGCGAGCAGAGTTGATCTAGCCACCCGAGATGATCTAGTTTGCGACCTGAGTTGATCTAGTTGGTGACCCGAGTTGATCTGCCTGTTGACCTAATTTTGTCAAGTGATCTAGCGACCAGAGCTGATCAAGCCGAGCGGAACCGAACCGGTCGAGCTCTCCGGGGAGCGGCGGGGCGGGATCGGCGCCGAGCTCGCTCCCGGGCGGGGTCGAAACTCGCGGAAAAAAAATGAACAAAGGAGGCCCCGTACGAGGATAAGAACGAAAAAACCAGAGTTAAATTAAAAAAAAAAAAAAAAAAAAAAAAAAAATTACTTTCGGGTCATACGTGTAGCCACGCCCAGCTCGCCCGCGGACGGGATCCCCATCGAGCTCGTCGAGCCGAGCGGCGCTCGCGGGCGGGGTCCGATCCGAGCGGAACCGAACCGGTCGAGCTCTCCGGGGAGCGGCGGGGCGGGATCGGCGCCGAGCTCGCTCCCGGGCGGGGTCGAAACTCGCGGAAAAAAAATGAACAAAGGAGGCCCCGTACGAGGATAAGAACGAAAAAACCAGAGTTAAAAAAAAAAAAAAAAAAAAAAAAAAAAAAAAAAAAAAAAAAACTTTCGGGTCATACGTGTAGCCACGCCCAGCTCGCCCGCGGACGGGATCCCCATCGAGCTCGTCGAGCCGAGCGGCGCTCGCGGGCGGGGTCCGATCCGAGCGGAACCGAACCGGTCGAGCTCTCCGGGGAGCGGCGGGGCGGGATCGGCGCCGAGCTCGCTCCGGGGCGGGGTCGAAACTCGCGGAAAAAAAATGAACAAAGGAGGCTCCGTACGAGGATAAGAACGAAAAAACCAGAGTTTTAAAAAAAAAAAAAAAAAAAATTACATTCGGGTCATACGTGTAGCCACGCCCAGCTCGCCCGCGGACGGGATCCCCATCGAGCTCGTCGAGCCGAGCGGCGCTCGCGGGCGGGGTCCGATCCGAGCGGAACCGAACCGGTCGAGCTCTCCGGGGAGCGGCGGGGCGGGATCGGCGCCGAGCTCGCTCCCGGGCGGGGTCGAAACTCGCGGAAAAAAAATGAACAAAGGAGGCTCCGTACGAGGATAAGAACGAAAAAACCAGAGTTAAAAAAAAAAAAAAAAAAAAAATTACATTCGGGTCATACGTGTAGCCACGCCCAGCTCGCCCGCGGACGGGATCCCATTCGAGCTCGTCGAGCCGAGCGGCGCTCGCGGGCGGGGTCCGATCCGAGCGGAACCGAACCGGTCGAGCTCTCCGGGGAGCGGCGGGGCGGGATCGGCGCCGAGCTCGCTCCGGGGCGGGGTCGAAACTCGCGGAAAAAAAATGAACAAAGGAGGCTCCGTACGAGGATAAGAACGAAAAAACCAGAGTTAAAAAAAAAAAAAAAAAAAAAAAAAATACATTCGCGTCATACGTGTAGCCACGCCCAGCTCGCCCGCGGACGGGATCCCCATCGAGCTCGTCGAGCCGAGCGGCGCTCGCGGGCGGGGTCCGATCCGAGCGGAACCGAACCGGTCGAGCTCTCCGGGGAGCGGCGGGGCGGGATCGGCGCCGAGCTCGCTCCCGGGCGGGGGTCGAAACTCGCGGAAAAAAAATGAACAAAGGAGGCTCCGTACGAGGATAAGAACGAAAAAACCAGAGTTAAAAAAAAAAAAAAAAAAAAAAAAAAATACATTCGCGTCATACGTGTAGCCACGCCCAGCTCGCCCGCGGACGGGATCCCCATCGAGCTCGTCGAGCCGAGCGGCGCTCGCGGGCGGGGTCCGATCCGAGCGGAACCGAACCGGTCGAGCTCTCCGGGGAGCGGCGGGGCGGGATCGGCGCCGAGCTCGCTCCCGGGCGGGGTCGAAACTCGCGGAAAAAAAATGAACAAAGGAGGCTCCGTACGAGGATAAGAACGAAAAAACCAGAGTTAAAAAAAAAAAAAAAAAAAAAAAAAAATTACATTCGGGTCATACGTGTAGCCACGCCCAGCTCGCCCGCGGACGGGATCCCCATCGAGCTCGTCGAGCCGAGCGGCGCTCGCGGGCGGGGTCCGATCCGAGCGGAACCGAACCGGTCGAGCTCTCCGGGGAGCGGCGGGGCGGGATCGGCGCCGAGCTCGCTCCCGGGCGGGGTCGAAACTCGCGGAAAAAAAATGAACAAAGGAGGCCCCGTACGAGGATAAGAACGAAAAAACCAGAGTTAAAAAAAAAAAAAAAAAAAAAAAAAATTACTTTCGGGTCATACGTGTAGCCACGCCCAGCTCGCCCGCGGACGGGATCCCCATCGAGCTCGTCGAGCCGAGCGGCGCTCGCGGGCGGGGTCCGATCCGAGCGGAACCGAACCGGTCGAGCTCTCCGGGGAGCGGCGGGGCGGGATCGGCGCCGAGCTCGCTCCGGGGCGGGGTCGAAACTCGCGGAAAAAAAATGAACAAAGGAGGCTCCGTACGAGGATAAGAACGAAAAAACCAGAGTTAAAAAAAAAAAAAAAAAAAAAAAAAAATACATTCGCGTCATACGTGTAGCCACGCCCAGCTCGCCCGCGGACGGGATCCCCATCGAGCTCGTCGAGCCGAGCGGCGCTCGCGGGCGGGGTCCGATCCGAGCGGAACCGAACCGGTCGAGCTCTCCGGGGAGCGGCGGGGCGGGATCGGCGCCGAGCTCGCTCCCGGGCGGGGTCGAAACTCGCGGAAAAAAAATGAACAAAGGAGGCTCCGTACGAGGATAAGAACGAAAAAACCAGAGTTAAAAAAAAAATTTAAAAAAAAAAATTACATTCGGGTCATACGTGTAGCCACGCCCAGCTCGCCCGCGGACGGGATCCCCATCGAGCTCGTCGAGCCGAGCGGCGCTCGCGGGCGGGGTCCGATCCGAGCGGAACCGAACCGGTCGAGCTCTCCGGGGAGCGGCGAGGCGGGATCGGCGCCGAGCTCGCTCCCGGGCGGGGTCGAAACTCGCGGAAAAAAAATGAACAAAGGAGGCTCCGTACGAGGATAAGAACGAAAAAACCAGAGTTAAAAAAAAAAAAAAAAAAAAAAAAAATTACATTCGGGTCATACGTGTAGCCACGCCCAGCTCGCCCGCGGACGGGATCCCCATCGAGCTCGTCGAGCCGAGCGGCGCTCGCGGGCGGGGTCCGATCCGAGCGGAACCGAACCGGTCGAGCTCTCCGGGGAGCGGCGGGGCGGGATCGGCGCCGAGCTCGCTCCCGGGCGGGGTCGAAACTCGCGGAAAAAAAATGAACAAAGGAGGCTCCGTACGAGGATAAGAACGAAAAAACCAGAGTTTTAAAAAAAAAAAAAAAAAAAAATTACATTCGGGTCATACGTGTAGCCACGCCCAGCTCGCCCGCGGACGGGATCCCCATCGAGCTCGTCGAGCCGAGCGGCGCTCGCGGGCGGGGTCCGATCCGAGCGGAACCGAACCGGTCGAGCTCTCCGGGGAGCGGCGGGGCGGGATCGGCGCCGAGCTCGCTCCTGGGCGGGGTCGAAACTCGCGGGAAAAAAATGAACAAAGGAGGCTCCGTACGAGGATAAGAACGAAAAAACCAGAGTTAAAAAAAAAAAAAAAAAAAAAAAAAAAAATTACATTCGGGTCATACGTGTAGCCACGCCCAGCTCGCCCGCGGACGGGATCCCCATCGAGCTCGTCGAGCCGAGCGGCGCTCGCGGGCGGGGTCCGATCGGAGCGGAACCGAACCGGTCGAGCTCTCCGGGGAGCGGCGGGGCGGGATCGGCGCCGAGCTCGCTCCCGGGCGGGGTCGAAACTCGCGGAAAAAAAATGAACAAAGGAGGCTCCGTACGAGGATAAGAACGAAAAAACCAGAGTTAAAAAAAAAAAAAAAAAAAAAAATTACATTCGGGTCATACGTGTAGCCACGCCCAGCTCGCCCGCGGACGGGATCCCCATCGAGCTCGTCGAGCCGAGCGGCGCTCGCGGGCGGGGTCCGATCCGAGCGGAACCGAACCGGTCGAGCTCTCCGGGGAGCGGCGGGGCGGGATCGGCGCCGAGCTCGCTCTCGGGCGGGGTCGAAACTCGCGGAAAAAAAATGAACAAAGGAGGCCCCGTACGAGGATAAGAACGAAAAAACCAGAGTTAAAAAAAAAAAAAAAAAAAAAAAAAAAAAAAAAAAAAAAAAACTTTCGGGTCATACGTGTAGCCACGCCCAGCTCGCCCGCGGACGGGATCCCCATCGAGCTCGTCGAGCCGAGCGGCGCTCGCGGGCGGGGTCCGATCCGAGCGGAACCGAACCGGTCGAGCTCTCCGGGGAGCGGCGGGGCGGGATCGGCGCCGAGCTCGCTCCGGGGCGGGGTCGAAACTCGCGGAAAAAAAATGAACAAAGGAGGCTCCGTACGAGGATAAGAACGAAAAAACCAGAGTTTTAAAAAAAAAAAAAAAAAAATTACATTCGGGTCATACGTGTAGCCACGCCCAGCTCGCCCGCGGACGGGATCCCCATCGAGCTCGTCGAGCCGAGCGGCGCTCGCGGGCGGGGTCCGATCCGAGCGGAACCGAACCGGTCGAGCTCTCCGGGGAGCGGCGGGGCGGGATCGGCGCCGAGCTCGCTCCCGGGCGGGGTCGAAACTCGCGGAAAAAAAATGAACAAAGGAGGCTCCGTACGAGGATAAGAACGAAAAAACCAGAGTTAAAAAAAAAAAAAAAAAAAAAAATTACATTCGGGTCATACGTGTAGCCACGCCCAGCTCGCCCGCGGACGGGATCCCCATCGAGCTCGTCGAGCCGAGCGGCGCTCGCGGGCGGGGTCCGATCCGAGCGGAACCGAACCGGTCGAGCTCTCCGGGGAGCGGCGGGGCGGGATCGGCGCCGAGCTCGCTCCGGGGCGGGGTCGAAACTCGCGGAAAAAAAATGAACAAAGGAGGCTCCGTACGAGGATAAGAACGAAAAAACCAGAGTTAAAAAAAAAAAAAAAAAAAAAAAAAAATACATTCGCGTCATACGTGTAGCCACGCCCAGCTCGCCCGCGGACGGGATCCCCATCGAGCTCGTCGAGCCGAGCGGCGCTCGCGGGCGGGGTCCGATCCGAGCGGAACCGAACCGGTCGAGCTCTCCGGGGAGCGGCGGGGCGGGATCGGCGCCGAGCTCGCTCCCGGGCGGGGTCGAAACTCGCGGAAAAAAAATGAACAAAGGAGGCTCCGTACGAGGATAAGAACGAAAAAACCAGAGTTAAAAAAAAAATTAAAAAAAAAAAATTACATTCGGGTCATACGTGTAGCCACGCCCAGCTCGCCCGCGGACGGGATCCCCATCGAGCTCGTCGAGCCGAGCGGCGCTCGCGGGCGGGGTCCGATCCGAGCGGAACCGAACCGGTCGAGCTCTCCGGGGAG
>BSBK01009586.1:260000-292500 GCA_027943335.1 Chamaecyparis obtusa | reverse complement strand
GGCCCATGGCAAATGCAACTGTCGTAAACTTCGGAACAAGCGCATCTTTCAGTCAAACAAATGACATACACACTGTCGCAATTCTCTACGACACTCGTGCGTGGCAAAATTCAACTAAATATGAAGATGAGAACTTCCAACTGCACAAGGGCTGGGCAGAACTACAAGAAATGCTCACTCCGCAATTTATTATCGCGCCTACCATCTCGGAAAGGGGTACAAGTGCACACGTTCATCCAAGCAAAGAGGATGAAATGGAGTGAAGGGGCAAGATCCAAAAGTTCCGGAGGTACAACTCCGAGAACAATCGAGAGCAATGCCGAATTACATGTCAACTCTGTTACTAGGCAAACAAGTGTTGTACCTGAAGAAATCGACAGTCCTCACAATGGCCCGAGGCCAATGCTCCGACTTAATCAATTTTCTCCAACAAACGCCATGCCACCTTTCACAAAGGGATTTTATCCATCCAAAACCGAATTAATCACTTGCAGCAAAGTGACCCAAGAGCTAGACGGGGGCTGACCCAGTAATTGTCTTCCATGTCACTACAACGAAACATTTGAACGTCAACGCTGTCGAACCTTTCCAACTTGCACCGTCGAGTGACACAAAAAGACACTACCATGGGCATGGGCAGCCCCCGCATAGCAAACGGGTGCCCTAATGCGCCCCTCCAATAGAATCAGTGCTAGTGCTCAAATTTTATATCTGAGCTACCAATCCGTCAAGCACCAGCACTGATTCTCTTGGAGGGCCGCACCTACCCAAACGACTCAGAAGCTATACGCCGGTCCATTCACAAGAACGGAACTATCTCCGGCCAACTCCCTGTGAAGGCCGCATCTCTCCGTTCCACGCATGCAAGAACCAACGCATAGCTAACGAGTACCCGGATAGGATTCGCGGAAAGTACATAGCAAATCGCTTGTACCAAAGCGAACCGAAAGCTAGACGGGGGCTGACCCGAAGATTGCCTTCCATGTCACTTGCGACGACACATTCGAACGACAACCGCTGCCGAACACTTTCCGACTTGCACCGTTGAGTGACCCGAAAGACAGGACTTTGGGCAGCCCCCGCATAGCAATCAGGTGGCTTCATGCCCCTCTAATAGAATCAGTGCTAGTGATCCGATTTTAAATCCGACTTACTCATCCGTCCGCGCACAAGCTCTGATTCTATTAGAGGGGCATGGGGGAGCTTCCGCGAACTACTACTCCCCTATATAAGTTATTAGTCCGGGTCTTTCTCTTCCGTAGAAATTTGAGCCGTTGAGAATGGCTCCAAACAATTCAAATCTTCCAAAAATTCAAGTGAAACGATGAGGAAAAAGCTCACAAAAAAATCAAATCTTCAAAAAATTCAGTGAAACGAACAGAATAGCTCACAAAAAATTCAGGTCTTCCGAAAAAATCGAAGGGAAACGAAAAGAACAACTAGCAAAACATTCAAATTTTCCAAAACTTCAAGTAAAAGAAAGAACATAGCTCACCAAAAAAATCCATTTCTTCCAAAAACTCAGTGAATCGAAGAGAGTAGGCTCACAAAAATTTAAAATCTTCCAAAAAAAAATCAAAGGAAACAAAAGAGGAGATCGCAAAAAATTCGAATCTTCCAATGAAAACAAAATGAGAATAGCAAACAAAAAATTCAAATCTTAATGCAGCATGCGACAGAGCAAATCGCTTGTGCCAAGCGACCCGGGAGCTAGACGGGGGCTGACCCAAAAATTGCGTTTCTTGGTCAATGCGACGATGCGTTGGAACGACAACCGCTGTCGAACCCTTTCCTACTTGCAACGTCGACTGACACAAAAGACACGATCCTGGACAGGCCCCGCATAGAAAGCGGGTGGCCTAATGCGCCCCTCCAATAGAATCAGCGCTAGTGCTCAGATTTTAAATCCGAGATACCCAGCACTGATTCTCTTGGAGGGGGGCACCTACCCAAACGACTCAAAAGCTATACGCGGCTCATTCACAAAAACAGAACTATCTCCGGCCAACTCCCTGTGAAGGCCGCATCTCTCCGTTCCGCTCGTGTAAGAGCCAACGCGTAGCTAACGAGTACGTGGATAGGGTTCGCGGAAAGTACATAGCAAATCACTTGTACCAAAGTGACCCGAAAGCTAGACAGGGGCTGACCCGTAGATTGCCTTCCATATCACTGCGACGACGCATTGGAACGACAACCGCTGCCGAACCCTTCCGACTTGCACCGTCGAGCGACCCGAAAGACAGGACTTTGGGCAGCCCCCGCATAGCAATCAAGTGGCTTCATGCCCCTCTAATAGAATCAGTGCTGGTGATCCCATTTTGAAATCCGACCTACACATCCGTCCGATCACCGGCAATGATTCTATAAGAGGGGTATGGGGGAGCTTCCGCGAACAACACACAACTCCTCCCCTATATGCGAACAACACACAACTCCTCCCCTATATAAGTTATTAGTCCGAGTCTTGCTCTTGAGTGGAAATTAAGCCCGAAGAAACTGGCTCCCAAAAAATTCAAATCTTCCAAAAATTCAAGTGAAACGATGACAAAAAGCTCACAAAAAAATCAAATCTTCCAAAAATTCAAGTGAAACGAACAGAATAGATCACAAAAAATTCAAGTCTTTCGAAAAAATCTAGGAAACGAAAAGATTAGCTAGAAAACAAAATTCAAATCTTCCAGAAATTCAAGTAAAACAAAGAACATGGCTCACCAAAATAATTCATCTTCCAAAAATTCGTCATTCTTACCGCAATCCATTCATCTTATCCGTCATAACGCGTATCCAACATATCCACGAGGAGGTAACCCAACTCGCTCGCATAGTTCCTCAAGTCAGATAACAATCGCATCTAGATGAATCCAAATCGTTTTCGATCGAGACTTAGCAACTAATGTCGCACCCGCCTAGATTGACTTTGAGATCCAATCCGCCGACACATATGATAACTAACTGATTCCAATGCAAAGCATCTTGAGCCATTGCGCACTCAAGTATCGGAAGTCGAAGCGACATAGCAAGTAGCTTGTACCAAGTGACCCGGGAGCTAGACGGGGGCTGACCCGAAGATCGCCTTTCTTGTCAATGCGACGATGTGGTTGGAACGACAAACCGGCTGTCGAACCCTTTCCGAAGTGCACCGTCGACTGACCCAAAAGTATACGACCCTGGACAAGCACCCCGCTTAGCTAAGCGGGTGGCCTAATGCGCCCCCTCCAATAGAATCAGTGCTAGTGTTCATATTTTAATTCCGAGCTACCAATCCGTCCGAGCACCAGCACTGATTCTCTTGGAGGGGCGCACCTACCCAAACGACTCAAAAGCTATATACGCGGCTCCATTCACAAGAGCATGAACTATTTCCGGCCAACTCCCTGTGAAGGCCGCATCTCTTCGTTCCACGCATGCAAGAGCCAACGCATAGCTAACGAGTACCGGATAGGGGTTCGCGGAAAGTACATAGCAGATCGCTTGTACCAAAGCAACCCAAAAGCTAGACGGGGGCTGACCCGAAGATCGCCTTCCATGTCACTGCGACGACGCATTGGAACGACAACCGCTGCCGAACCCTTTCCGACTTGCACCGTCGAGCGACCTTCGAAAGACGGGACTTTGAGCAGCCCCCGCATAGCAATCAGGTGGCTTCATGCCCCTCTAATGGAATCAGTGCTGCTGATCGCGTTTTGAAATCTGACCTAATCATCCGTCCGTCTGGTCGGATTTCAAAACGGGATCACCAGCACTGATTCTATTAGAGGGGCATGGGGGAGATTCCGCGGACAACACCTCCCTATATAAGTTATTAGTCCAAGTCTTGCACTTCCGTAGAAATTTGAGCCGACGAGAATATCTCACAAAAATTTCAAATCTTTCAAAAATACGAGTGAAACAAAAAGAATAGATCACAAAAAATTCAGAAATTCCAAAAATTCAATTGAAACGAAGAGAATAGCTCACAAAAAAATCAAGGGAAAAAAAAGGAGAATAGCTCACAAATAAAATCAAATCTCCCAAAATGCAAGTGAAACGAAGAGACTACAATCACAAAAAATGCACAACTTCCAATATTCAATTGAAACGAAGAGAATAGCTCACAAAAAATGCAAGTCTTATCAAAAAAATCAAGGGAAACAAAACAGAATAGCCTCACAAAAAATTCAAATCTTCCAAAAAAACCAAGTGAAACAAACAGAATAGCTCACAAAAAATTCAAATCTTGCAAACATTCAAGTGAAACGAAGAGAATAGCTCACAAAAACATTCAAAACTTCCAAAAATTCAAGTGAAAAGAATAAAATAATAGCCCACAAAAAATTCAAGTCTTCCAAAACAAAAACCAAGGAAAAACGAAGAGAATAGCTCACAAAAAATCCAAAACTTCAAGTCAAAACGAAGAGAATTTTACTACCTCGCAACAAACAAAATTCAAAATCTCGCAAAAATTCAAGTGAACGAAGAGACTTAACTCAAAAAATTCAAATCTTCTTGCGACATGCAGACCCAAGAGCTAGACGGGGGGCTCGCCCACAGATCGACTTCAGTATTCACTATGACGACGCGCTGGAACGACTACCGCTGTCGAACCCTTCTCTGGACTTCCGCCATCGAGTGACCCAAAAGACACGACCCAAGGGAGCCCACGCATAAAAATTGGGGGTGGCTTCATGCCCCTCCAATAGAATCTGTGCTGCTGCTCACATTTTTAAATCCGAGCGGCAAATCCGTCCGAGCACCAACACTCATTCACTTGGAGGGGCACCTATCCAAACGACCGAAAAGCTATACGCGGCTCCATTCGCAAGGCACGGAAACTGTTTCAGGCCAACTCCCTGTGAAGGCCGCATCTCTGCGTTCCATGCGTGCTAGAGCCAACACATAGCTAACGAGTACCGGGATAGGTGTTCGCGGAAAGTACATAGCAGATCGCTTGTACCAAAGCAACCCAGAGCTAGACAGGGGCTGACCCGAAGATCGCCTTCCATGTCGCTGCGACGACGCATTGGAACGACAACCGCTGCCGAACCATTTCCCGACTTGCGCCGTCGAGCGACCTGGAAAGATGAGACTTTGAGCAGCCCACGCATAGCAATTCAGGTGGCTTCATGCCCCTATAATGGAATCAGTGCTGCTGATCCCGTTTTGAAATCCGACCTAATCATCCATCCGTCTGTCGGATTTCAAAACGGGATCACCAGCACTGATTCCATTAGAGGGGCATGGGGGGAGCTTCCGCGAACAACACCTCCCCTATATAAGTTATTAGTCCAAGTATTGCACTTCCGTTAGAAATTTGAGCCGAAGAGATATATCACACAAAAATTTCAAATCTCTCAAAAATATAAGTGAAACAAAGAAGAATAGATCACAAAAAATCAAAACTTCCAAAAATTCAATTGAAACGAAGAGAATAGCTCACAAAAAATGCAAGTCTTGCAAAAAAAATTCAAAGGAAAAGAAGAGACATAGCTCACAAAAAAAATCAAATCTCCCAAAAAATGCATCATGCATAACTACCAAAAAATTCAATTGGAAAACGAAGAGAATAGCTCACAAAAAATGCAAGTCTTCCAAAAAAATCAAAGGGAAATAAAGAGAATAGCTCACAAAAAATTCAAATCTTCCAAAAAACCAAGTGAAACGAAGAGACTACATCACAAAAAATGCATACTTCCAAAAAAATTCAATTGAAACGAAGAGAATAGCTCACAAAAAAACGCAAGCTTCCCAAAAAAAAACAAAAAAAAAAAAAACAAAGGGAAACAAAGAGAATAGCTCACAAAAATTCAATCTTCCAAAAAAAACCAAGTGAAACAAAGAGAATAGCTCACAAAAATTTCAAATCTTGCAAAAATTCAAGTGAAACGAAAGATAATAGCTCACAAAAAAATTCAGAACTTCCAAAATTCAAGTCTTCCAAAAAAAAATCAAGGAAAAAACGAAGACATAAAACTCACGAAAAATTCAAATCTCCTTGCGGCATGCAGGACCCAAGAGCTAGACGGGGGCTCGCCCACAAATCGACTTCAGTATCACTATGATGACGCGCGTGGAACGACTACCGTTGTCGAACCCTTCTCCGACTTGCGCCATCGAGTGACCCAAAAGAGGAGACCCAGGGGAGCCCCCGCATAGCAATAGGGTGGCTTAATGCCCCTCCAATAAAATCAGGCATGCTACTACATTTTAAATCCGAGCCGCAAATCCGTCCGAGCACCAGCACTGATTCACTTGGAGGGGCACCCTATACCAAACGACCCAAAGCTATACGCGGCTCCTTTCGCACGCACAGAACTGTTTCAAGCCGGACTCCCTGTGAAGGCCGCATCTCTCCGTTCCACCCATGCAAGAAACAACGCATAGCTAACGAATACCCGGATAGGGTTTCGCGGAAAGTACAAGCAGATCGCTTGTACCAAAGCAACCCAAAAGCTAGACGGGGGCTGACCCGAAGATCGCCTTCCATGTCACAGCGACGACTCATTGGAACGACAACCCGCTGTCGAACCCTTCCCGACTTTGCGTCCTCGAGCGACCCGAAAGACGGGACTTTGAGCAGCCCCCGCATAGCAATCAGGTGGCTTCATGCCCCTCTAATGGAATCAGTGCTGCTGATCCCGTTTTGAAATCCGACCTAATCATCCGTCCGTCTGTCGGATTTCAAAAACGGGATCACCAGCACTGATTCTATTAGAGGGGCATGGGGGAGCTTCCGCGGACAACACCTCCCCTATATAAGTTATTAGTCCAAGTATTGCACTTCCGTAGAAATTTGAGCCGAAGAGAATATCTCACAAAAATTTCAAATCTCTCAAAAATACAAGTGAAACAAAGAACAATAGATCACAAAAAATTCAAAACTTCCAAAAATTCAATTGAAATGAAGAGAATAGCTCACAAAAAATCCAAGTCTTGCAAAAAAAATCAAGGAAAAAGAAGAGATAGCTCACAAAAAAATCAAATTTCCCAAAAATGCAAGTGAAACGAAGAGACTACATCACCAAAAAATGCATAACTTCCAAAAATTCAATTGAAACGAAGAGAAATAGCTCACAAAAAATGCAAGTCTTCCAAAAAAAAATCAAGGGAAACAAAGAGAATAGCTCACAAAAAATTCAAATCTTCGAAAAAAACCAAGTGAAACAAAGAAGAATAGCTCACAAAAAATTCAAATCCTGCAAAAATTCAAGTGAAAGGAAGAGAATAGCTCACAAAAAATTCAAAACTTCAAAAAATTCAAGTGAAACGAAGAGAATAGCTCACAAAAAATTCAAAACTTCCTAAAAATTCAAGTGAAACGAAGAGAATAGCTCACAAAAACTTCAAATCTCGCAAAAACTCCAGTGAAACGAAAAAGACTTAACTCACAAAAAATTCAAATCTTCCTTGCCGCATGCAGACCCAAATGCTAGACCGGGGCTCGCCCACAGATCGACTTCAGTATCACTAATGACGACGCGCTGGAACAACTACCGTTGTTGAACCCTTCTCCGACTTGCGCCATCGAGGTGACCCAGAAGAGACGACCCAGGGGAGCCCCCGCATAGCAATCAGGTGGCTTCATGCCCCTCCAATAAAATCAGGCATGCTACTCACATTTTAAATCCGAGCCGCAAATCCATCCGAGCACCAGCACTGATTCACTTGGAGGGGCACCCTATCCAAACGACCCAAAAGCTATACGCGGCTCCATTCGCACGCACAGAACTGTTTCAGGCCGACTCCCTGTGAAGGCCGCATCTCTTCGTTGCACACATGCAAGAGACAACGCATAGCTAACGAGTACCCGGATAGGGTTTCGCGGAAAGTACATAGCAGATCGCTTGTACCAAAGCAACCCAAAAGCTAGACGGGGGCTGACCCTAAGATCGCCTTACATGTCACAACGACGACGCATTGGAACGACAACCGCTGTCGAACCCTTTCCGACTTGCGCAATCGAGCGACCCGAAAGACGGGACTTTGAGCAGCCCACGCATAGCAATCAGGTGGCTTCATGCCCCTGTAATGGAATCAGTGCTGCTGATCCCATTTTGAAATCTGACCTAATCATCCGTCCGTCTGTCGGATTTCAAAACGGGATCACCAGCACTGATTCTATTAGAGGGGCATGGGGGAGCTTCCGCGGACAACACCTCCCCTATATAAGTTATTAGTCCAAGTATTGCACTTTCGTAGAAATTTGAGCCGAAGAGAATATCTCACAAAAATTTCAAATCTCTCAAAAATACAAGTGAAACAAAGAGAATAGATCACAAAAAATTCAAAACTTCCAAAAATTCAATTGAAATGAAGAGAATAGCTCACAAAAAATCCAAGTCTTGCAAAAAAAAAATCAAGGGAAAAGAAGAGAATAGCTCACAAAAAATGCAAGTCTTCCAAAAAAAAACAAGGGAAACAAAGAAAATAGCTCACAAAAAATTCAAATCTTCCAAAAAACCAAGTGAAACAAAGAAGAATAGCTCACAAAAAATTCAAATCCTGCAAAAATTCAAGTGAAACGAAGAGGATAGCTCACAAAAAACTCAAAACTTCCAAAAATTCAAGTGAAACGAAGAGAATAGCTCACAAAAAATTTAAGTGAAACGAAGAGAATAGCTCACAAAAACTTCAAATCTCGCAAAAACTCCAGTGAAACGAAAAAAAGAAAAAGACTTTAACTCACAAAAAATTCAAATCTTCTTGCGGCATGCAGACCCAAGTGCTAGACGGGGGCTGCACACAGATCGACTTCAGTATCACTAATGACGACGCGCTGTAACGACTACCGTTGTCGAACCCTTCTCCGACTTGCGCCATCGAGTGACCCAAAAGAGACGACCCAGGGGAGCCCCCGCATAGCAATCAGGTGGCTTCATGCCCCTCAAATAAAATCAGGCATGCTCCTCACATTTTAAATCTGAGCCGCAAATCCGTCCGAGCACCAGCACTGATTCGCTTGGAGGGGCACCCTATCCAAACGACCCAAAAGCTATACGCGGCTCCATTCGCACGCACAGAACTATTTCAGGCCGACTCCCTGTGAAGGCCGCATCTCTCCGTTCCACACATGCAAGAGCCAATGCATAGCTAACGAGTACCCGGATAGGGGTTCGCGGAAAGTACATAGCAGATCGCTTGTACCAAGCGACCCAAAAGCTAGACAAGGGCTAACCCGAAGATCGCCTTCCATGTCACTGCGACGACGCATTGGAACGACAACCGCTGTCGAACCCTTTCCGACTTGCGCCGTCGAGCGACTCGAAAGACGGGACTTTGAGCAGCCCCCGCATAGCAATCAGGTGGCTTCATGCCCCTCTAATGGAATCAGTGCTGCTGATCCCGTTTTGAAATCCGACCTGCTCATCCATCCGTCCGTCGGATTTCAAAACGGGATCACTAGCACTGATTCTATTAGAGGGGCATGGGGGAGCTTCCGCGGACAACACCTCCCCTATATAAGTTATTAGTCCAAGTATTGCACTTCCGTAGAAATTTGAGCCGAAGAGAATATCTCACAAAAATTTCAAATCTCTCAAAAATACAAGTGAAACAAAGAAGAATAGATCACAAAAAATTCAAAACTTCTAAAAATTCAATTGAAACGAAGAGAATAGCTCACAAAAAATGCAAGTCTTGCAAAAAAAAATTCAAGGGAAAAGAAGAGAATAGCTCACAAAAAAAATCAAATCTCCCAAAAATGCAAGTGAAACGAAGAGACTACATCACAAAAAATGCATAACTTCCAAAAATTCAATTGAAACGAAGAGAATAGCTCACAAAAAATGCAAGTCTTCCAAAAAAATCAAAGGAAACAAAGAGAATAGCTCACAAAAAATAGCTAGCTTGTGGCCCGGACGATCCGATCTCATGAAAACTGACTACATACCCGTGGCTCGGATCGACAAGCTAGCTCGGATCGGCGATCTGAGCTCATTCCATCATGCATTCCCGTCTTCTACTCCATAAATGACTCACCTCTTTGTATTCACTTGAGAACTAAACATCCTTTAGTTCAGCTCGAATCACAACGTGCACTAGAATCCGTTCCAGCTCGGGTCTCATCTCAAAGATCCTTGCATTCACCAACAACACCTCCCCTATATAAGTTATTAGTCCAAGTCTTGCTCTTCCGTAGAAATTTGAGGCGAAGAGAACAACTCGCAACAAATCCAAATCTTCCAAAAAATCAAGGGAAATGGGGAGAATAGCTCACAAATAATTCAAATCTTCAAAAAAATCAAGTGAAACGAGGAGAATAGCTCACAAAAAATTCAAATCTTCCAAATATCAAACCCAAAAGCTTCGCACACATTACAAATCAAACAGCTTGTACCGAGCGACCCAAACGCTAGACAAGGGCTCACCCTTAATAAGAGAATCAGTGTTTGACTTGTGGGCCGGGCGAGCCGATCTCATGAAAACTGCCTACATACCCGTGGCTCAGATCAGCGAGCTGACTCGGATCGTCGATCTGAGCTCATTCCATCATGCATTCCCGTGTTCTACTCCATAAAACGACTCACCTCTTTGTATTCACTTGAGAACTGAACATCCTTTAGCTCAGCTTGAATCACAACGCGCACTAGAATCCGTTCCAGCTCGGGTCTCATCTCAAAGATCCTTTCATTCACCAACAACACCTCCCCTATATAAGTTATTAGTCCAAGTCTTGCTCTTCCGTAGAAATTTGAGGCGAAGAGAACAACTCTCAAAAATTCCAATTCTTCCAAAAAAATCAAGGGAAACGGGGAGAATAGCTCACAAATAATTCAAATCTTCAAAAATATCAAGTGAAACGAGGAGAATAGCTCACAAAAAATTTAAATCTTCCAAATATCAACCCAAAAGCTTTGCACACATTACAAATCGAACAGCTTGTACCGAGCGACCCAAACGCTAGACAAGGGCTCACCCTTAATAAGAGAATCGATGTTTGACTTGTGGGCCGGGCGAGCCGATCTCATGAAAACTACCTACATACCCATGGCTCGGATCAGCGAGCTGGCTCGGATCGACGAGATAGCTCGGATCGACGATCTGAGATCATTCCATCATGCATTCCCATGTTCTACTCCATAGAATGACTCACCTCTTTGTATTCACTTGAGAACTGAACATCCTTTAGCTCAGCTCGAATCACAACGCGTACTAGAATCCGTTCCAGCTCGGATCTCATCTCAATGATTCTTACATTCACCAACAACACCTCCCCTATATAAGTTATTAGTCCGAGTCTTGCTCCCCCGTAGAAATGCTCGCCAACGCCGAAAGGTCACAAAAAATTTAAATCTCATAAATGACTCAGCTCGACGGGCTGGCTCGGATCGTACATACCCGTGGCTCGGATCGACGAGCTAGCTCGGATCGGCGATCTGAGCTCATTCCATCATGCATTCCCATGTTCTACTCCATAGAATGAGTCACCTCTTTGTATTCACTTGAGAACTGAACATCCTTTAGCTCAGCTCGAATCATAACGCGCACTAGAATCCGTTCCAGCTCGGGTCTCATCTCAGTGATCCTTACATTCACCAACAACACCTCCCCTATATAAGTTATTAGTCCGAGTCTTACTCCCCCGTAGAAATGCTCGCCAACGCCGAAAGGTCACAAAAAATTTAAATCTTGTAAAAGACTCAGCTCGACGGGCTGGCTCGGATCGCCGAGCTGGCTCGGATCGCCGAGCTGGCTCGGATCGCCGAGCTGGCTCGGATCGCCGAGCTGGCTCGGATCGCCGAGTTGAGCTCAATCCATCATGCATTCCCGTGTTCTACTCCATGGAATAACTCGCCTATTTGTAATCACTTGAGAATTCAACATCCTTTAGCTCAACTCGAATCACAACGCGCACTAGAATCCGTTCCAGCTCGGGTCTCATCTCAAAGATCCTTCCATCCACCAACACCACCTCCCCTATATAAGTTATTAGTCCAAGTCTTGCTCCCCCGTAGAAATGCTCGCCGACACGGATAGGTCACGAAAACTTTAAATCTCGTAAAAGACTCAGCTCGACAAGCTAGCTCGAATCCGTGAGCTGGCTCGGATCGACGAGCTGAGCTCAATCCATCATGCATTCCCGTGTTCTACTCCATAGAACAACTCACCTATTTGTATTCACTTGAGAACTCAACATCCTTTAGCTCAGCTCGAATCACAATGGGCACTAGAATCCATTCCATCTCGAGTCTCATCTCAAAGATCCTTACATCCACCAACAACACCTCCCCTATATAAGTTATTAGTCCGAGTCTTGCTCCCACGTAGAAATGCTTGCCGACGCCGATAAGTCACAAAAACTTAAAATCTCGTAAAAGGCTCGGATCGCCAAGCGAGCTGGCTCGGATCACCGAGCGAGCTGACTCGAATCGGCGAGCTGGCACGGTTTGCCGAGCGAGCCGGCTCGGTTTTCCAAGCTGGCTGGCTCGGATCGCCGAGCCGGCTCGGCTCAAATCGGATCGGATCCATCATGCATTCCCGTGTTCTACTCCATAAAACAACTTGCCTATTTGTATTCCTTTGAGAACTCAATATCCTTTAGCTTAGCTCTAATCACAATGCGCACTAGAATTTGTTCCAGCTTGGGTCTCATCTCAAAAATCCTCACATCCACCAACAACACCTCCCCTACGAGGATAAGTTATTAGTCCGAGTCTTTCTCCCCCATACAAATGCTTGCCGACGTCGATAGGTCGCAAAAAATTTAAATCTCGTAAAAGGCTCAACTTGACGAGCTGGCTCGGATCGTCGAGCTGGCTCAGATCGACAAGCTGGATCGGATCAACGAGCTGGCTCGGATCCGCGAGATGAGCTCAATCCATCATGCATTCCTGAGTTCTACTCCATAGAACAACTCGCCTATTCATATTCACTTGAGAACTCAACATCCTTAAGCTCAGCTCGAATCGTCTATGCACGAACCCATGCATAGCATTCAGGTATCAAATGGCATATCCAAAAATATCCGTAGAGAGCTAGCAAATCAATCATAGGCAGCATTGGCATAGATCGAGGTGAACATCATTTGATGCGATTTGACTAGTTACCATTGGGATGCCTTCGTGGCAATAGGGCCGACTTGAAACAAACCAACACAGCTTGATGTGATAGGGGTCATTTCATAATGACTGTTGGATGACTTTGTGGTGGTATGGCTAACTTACAATGGATGGGTGTAGTGTTGATGTGACAAGATCACCTCATACTAGAAATAGAGCTAACACGTCGACTGACTTGAACTGACATGTAAGGGACTCGATCCGAGGTGTAACAAAGGAGTTGTTTGGTGCACTCAGGAGTAGGGTCATGTCAGGGACTTGATTCGAGGAGCATTCATGGGGTTGTGCGACAAGTTGTTAATAGTTTTGGCCTGGGTAAGGTTTAGAGTCAAGTCGAGGTGTCATTCGAGCTGCATGAAGTAGCATGGACTGCTTTGTGCAGAGTGGCATTGGATCTTGTTGGGGACTCGATCCGAGGTGAAATCAACTAGGTATTGGAATGGGAAGTTGGGGACTTTTCCATGGGAGACTTGGAACATGTGCGAGATGGTGGCGTAATGAGCTAGTTCAGAACTATGTTGGACTATGAGATGCATTGGTTGCATGTACGTAGGAGGTCTTCATGACATTGGCTCGTGCAAGCCACAAGTCCTAATCTGGATGCAAGTTCACATCTTGAGGACAACTCATTAGTGGAGAAGTTCTCAAACTCAATTCTTGAGAGGTGTCTTGCTAGCTCAAATCGGTGAGTTGGCTCAGATCGGCTAGCTCAATCAGATTGGCGAGCTGGCTCCGATTGACGAGTTGGGCTCATCTCAGAGGTCGTTACATCCGTAAACAATACCTATCCCGTTATGACCCTAGAGATCTGGGTTACTTTGCCGACTCTAGTGATCCGGTGATCCAAGTCAATCCGGCGAATTGAGTCGATCCGGTGACCCGAGTTGTTCTGGTGATCTAAATTACTTATGTGACTGGAGTAATTCAAGTTGGGGGACTTGACAACTTGGCATGCTGAGCCGAATTCATTGATGAGTTGGCATACTCGTCAGCATAGGTATAGGAATGGGAAGTCATGGACTTTTCCATGAGAGACTTGGAATGAGTTAGCCTAGCTCACTTGTGAGTGGGGTCAAAAGTCACATTTGTTGACCTGAGTTGATCTCGCGACCTGAGCTGATTTGGCTGGCGGCCTGAGTTGGTGTGGTGACCCAAGTTGATCTGGCTAGCGACCTGAGTTGATCCAGCGATCCGACTTCATCCGTCGACCTGACCGAGTTGGTCAGGTGATCTGGTGACCCGACCTGACCTGGTTGGTGAGTCGAGTTGATGTGGCGACCCGAGTTGATCTGGCTGGCGACCCAAAATGATCCCGTGACCTGACCCGATCTGAAGACCTGACCCGACCCAACCCGAGTTGGTCTGGCAATCTGGTGACCCGAGTTGTTCTGGTTGGCGACTCGAGTCGATATGTTGACCCAAGTTGATCCGGTGACCCGACCCAATCCGGAGACCTGACCCGACCAAACTTGACCTAACTTTAGTTAGTCAGGTGATTTGGCGACCCAATATGATCTATATGGATACCTGAGTCGATGTAGGGACCCGAGTAGATTTGGCTGGCGGCCCGAGTCGATCTGACAACCCGTCCTAATCTGGAGACCCGAGTCGATCCGACGACTCGAGTTGATTCGGCAACCCGAGTGGATTTGACGACCTGTGTCGATCTGGTGACCCGAGTTGTTCTGGCGATCTGAGTTACTTATGCAACTCGAGTGATCTGAGCTGGTGGACTTGACAGCTTGGCATATTGGATCGAGGTGATCCAAGATTGAATGAGTTAGCACAGATCGAGGTGAACATCATTTGATGTGATTTAACTTGCGATCTGACTGGTTATCATTGGGATGCCTTCGTGGCAATAGGGCCGACTTGAAATAGAGATCTGAGTCGATCTGACGACTCCAGTGATTCGAGTCGATCTGGCAAGTCTAGCGATCCAAGTTGGCTAGGCAACTTCGTCAATCTAAGTTAGTCAGGTGATCTTGCGACCTGAGTTGATCTGGATGGTGACCCGAGTTGATCCGACTGGCAACCCAAGTTGTTTTGGGGACTCGAGTCGATCCAGAAACCCGAGTTGACTCGGCGATGCGAGTCGATCCAATGATCCGAATTACTTATGCGACTGGAGTAATTCAAGTTGGGGGACTTGACAGCTTGGCATGCTAAGGCGACTTCATTGATGAGTTGGCATACTTGTCAGCATTACTATTGTGCATATTAGATTGAGGTGATCCAAGTTTGAATGAGTTGGCATGGATCGAGGTGGACATCATTTGATGCAGTCTGACTAGTTATTGTTAGACGCAGTGTTGAAATGACCCGGGGTCATTTCATATAACCGCTGGGAGGCTTTCGTGGTAGTAGGGCAAGACCTGCGATGAGAACTTAACAAGGTCGCTGGCGGGGTCGAAACTCGTAGGAAAAAATGGATAAAGGAGGCTCTATACAAGGAAAAGAACAAAATTTTCAAGTTATAAAAAACTTAAATCACTAGAGCCATCCATGGAGTCACGCCTAGCTCGTTGGCGACGGGATCCCGGTGAGCTCGCTCACGAGCAAGATCTCGGACAGGATCCGGTCGAGCTCGTTGGCGATCCTCAGGGCGGGGTCAAAAGTCCTAAAAAAATAGACAAAGGAGGCTTCGTACAATGAAAAGAATGAAAAAACTAGAGTTGAAAAAGAAAACCACTCGTGCCATTCATGGAGTCACACCCAACTTAGTGACCCAAATTGATCGGGTGACCCGACCTAACCCGAGTTGGTTAGGTGATGTGGTGACCCGAGCTGATCTGGCTGACGACCCGAGTCGAGTGTGGCGACCTGAGTTGATCTGGTTGGCGACAAGAATTGATCTGGCAACCCGACCCGATCTAGAGAACTGACCCAACCCGATCTAGAGACCTGACCCAACCCGACCCGACCCAACTTGGCCTGGCAATCTGGTGACCCGAGTTGATCTGGTTGGTGACCCGAGTCAATTTGTTGACCTGAGTTGATCAGGCTGGCATACTTAGTTGACTTCATTGATGAGTTTGCATACTCGTTAGTATTACTATTATGCATATTAGATTGAGGCGATCCAAGTTTGAATGAGTTAGCCTAGCTCGCTTGCGAGTGGGGTCAAAACTCAAATTTGTTAACCCGAGTTGATCTGGCTGGTGACCCGAGTTGATTTGGTGACCCGAGCTGATTTGGCTGGCGACCTAAGTCGATGTGATGATCTGAGTTGATCTGGCTGGCGACCTGAGTTGATCTGGCGATCTGACTTCATCCGTCGACCTGACTCGAGTTGGTCAGGTGATCTAATGACCTGAGCTGATCTGGTTGGCGAGTCGAGTCGAGTCGATGTAGCAACTCGAGTTGATCTGGCTGGCGAGCTGAAATGATCCCGCGACTTGACCCAATCTGGAGACCTTACCCGACCTGACCTGAGTTGGTCTGGCGACCCAAGTTGATCTGGTTGGTGACTCGAGTCGATGTGTTGACCCGAGTTGATCTGGCTGGAGACCCAATTTGATCTGGTGACCCGACTCGATCCAGAGACCCGACCTAACCTAAGTTAGTCAGGTGATTTGGTGACCTGATTTGATCTATCTGGATACCCGAATCGATCCGATGAACCGAGTCGATCGGACGACCCATCCTGATCTGGAGACCTGAGTCGATCCGGTGACCTGCGTCAATACGGTGACCCGAGTCGATTCGAGGACTCGAGTCGATCCGGTGACCCGAGTCGATCTGGCGACCCGAGTCGATCTGATGACTCGAGTTAATTAGGTGACCCAAGTTGTTTTGGCAATACGAGTTACTTATGCGACTCGAGTGATCCGAGCTAGCAAACTAGACAGCTTGGCATATTGGAATGTGTTAACAACATAAGCTGATGTGTTGACCCGAGTTGATCATGTTAGTGACCCGAGTTGATCTAATTAGCGACCTGAGTTGATCCGGTGACCCGACCTGATCAGGAGACCTAACCCAACCTGACCTAAGTTAGTTAGGTGATTTGGTGACCCGAGCTGATCTATCTGGATACTCGAGTTGATGTGGCAACCTAAGTTGATCTGGCTGGTGACCCGAATTAATCTGGTGACCCGACCTGACCTGAGTTGGTTAGGTGATGTGGCAACCTGAGCTGATCTAGGTGATGACCCAAGTCGATGTGGTGACTTGAGTTAATCTAGCTAGCAACCCGAGTTGATCCAGCGACCTATCGCGATCTAGAGACCCGAGTCAAGCCGGCAACCCGAGTCGACCTAACGACCTGAGTGATCTAAGTTTATTATGGTAGTTGGAGTTACTTATGCGACTCGACTGATCTAAGTTGGAGGACTTGACAACTTGGCATACTGAGATGACTTCATTGATGAGTTTGCATACTCATCAGCATTACTATTGTGCATATTGGATGTGGTGACCTGAGTTGATCTGGCTAGGGACCTGATCTGGCTGGTGACCTAAGTCGATGTGGTGACCTAAGTTGATCTAGCTCAGGACCCGACTTGATCTGGTGACCCGACTTGATCTAGAGACCCCACCTGAGTTGAGTTCATCGAGCGATCTAGGGATCCAAGATGATCTAGCTGACTACCTGAGTCGATGTGGTGTCCCGAGTCGATCTGGCAACTCGAGTTGATCTGGCTGGCGACCCAAGTTGGCTAGGTGATGTGGCAACCTGAGTCAATGTGGCGATCAAGGCTGATTTGGTTGGCGACCTAAGTTGGTCAGGTGATCTGGTGACCAGAGCTGATCTAGCGACCCGAGTTGATCTAGTTGGCGACCCATGTGATGACCTAAGTTGATTTGGCTAGCGACACGAGTTGATCAAGTGACCCGTCCCGATCCAAAGACCTGAGTCGATTCGGCTATGTCAACCCAGCAACCTGAGTTGACTTGATGACCCGAGTCGACCCCGTGACCTGAGTCGACCTAGTGACCCGAGTCACTATGGTGACCTAATTTATTATGGCTATCTGAGTTACTTATGCGACTCGAGTGATCTAAGTTGGGGGACTTGACATACTGAGATGACTTCATTGATGTGTTTGCATACTCATCAACATTACTATTGTGCATATTAGATTTATGCGATCCAAGTTTAAATGAGTTGGCCTAGCTTGATCGTGAGCGAGGTCAAAAGTTGTAAAAAAAATAGACAAAGGAGGCTCCCTACGACAAAAAGAATGAAAAAACCAGAGTTAAAAAAAAATCACTCAGGCCATACATGGAGTCACGCCCTTCTTATTGTCGAGCTAGAAGCGGAGACTTGACTATGATAATACTTGAAGAGGAGTATGGGTCAATCATTCAAAAAGTGGACAGACTCACTGGAGATCTAAGTAGGTCAGGCTATCTAGTGACCTGACCTAATCTGGCTGGTGACCCGAGTCGATGTGGTGACCTGAGTTGATCTGGCTCGGGACCCGACTTGATCTGGTGACTCGACTCGATCTAGAGACCCCACCCGACCTGAGTTCATCGGGCGATCTGGTGATCTGAGATGATCTAGCTAACTACCTGAGTCGATGTCGTGTCCTGAGTTGATCTGGCGAACCGAGTTGGCCAGGTGATGTGGTGACCCAAGCTGATCTGGCTGGCGACCCGAGTCGGTTAGGTGATTTGGCGACCAGAGCAGATTTGGCTAGTGACCCAAGCTGATCTGGTGACCTGAGTTGATCTAATTGGTGACTCATGTGGTGACCCGAGTTGATCAAGTGACCTGTCCTGATCTAGAGACCCGAGTCGATCCAATAACCTGAGTTGACCCGGCGACCCGAGTCAACTTGACGACCCGAGTCAACCCAGCGACCTGCGTCGACCTAGTGACCCGCGTCGACCCAGTGACTCGCGTCGACCCAGTGACCCGTGTCGACCCAGTGACCCGTGTCAAACTGGCGACCCATGTCGAACCGGTGACTCGTGTTGACCTGACAACCCGCATCGACCTGGTGACCCAAGTCAACCCAAGTCGACTCGAGGCCCGAGTTGATCTGGCAACCCAAGTCGACCCGAGTCGACCCGATAACCTGAGTCAACCGAGTCACCTGAGTTGATCTGGCTGGTGACCCGAGTTGGCCAAGTAATGTGGCGACCTGAGTCAATGTGGTGACCCAAGCTGATCTGGCGACCACAGCTGATCTGGCTGGTGACCCAAGCTGATCTGGCGATCCGAGTTGATCTAGTTGGGGACCAGTGTGGTGACCTGAGTTGATCTCGCTAGCTACCTAACTTGATCTAGTTGGTGACCCGTGTGGTGACCGAGTCGACCCAGTGACCTGAGTCAATCGGTTGACCCAGTGACCTGAGTCAACTGAGTCAACCCGATGACAAGAGTCAATCGAGTCGACATGGTGACCTGAGATGACCGAGTCAGTCAGGTGATTGAGTCGACCCAGTGACCTGAATCGATTGAGTCGACCCGAGTCGACCAGGAGACCTTAGTAGACTAGGTCGACCCGTGTCAACCCAAGTCAACTTGAGGCCTGAGTCGATCCAGCAACCCAAGTCGACTCGGTGACCCGAGTCGACCCAGTGACCCAAGTCGACCTGATGACCTGAGTCAACCGAGTCGACCCGGTGACCCGAGTTGACCGAGTCGACCCAATGACCCGAGTCAATCGAGTCGACCCGAGTCGACCCAGCGACTGGGGTTTCTGTGGTGACCTAATTTATTATGGCAGTTGGAGTTACTCATTGGCGACCAGAGCTGATCTAGCAACCCGAGTTGATCTAGTTGGCGACCTAACCTGATCTAGCTGGCGAACTAATTTTGTCAGGTGATTTGGCGACAAGAGTTGATTTGGCTGGTGACCCAAGCTGATATGGTGACCTGAGTAAATCTAGTTGGGGACCCGTGTGGTGACTTGAGTTGATCTCGCTAGAAACTTGAGTTGATCCAATGACCCCTCCTGATCTAGAGGCCCGAGTCAACCCGAGTTGACCCGGTGACCCGAGTCACTCGAGTCGACCCGAGTCAATCGAGTCGACCCAGTGACTTGAGTCAACCGAGTCGACCCAGTGACCCGAATCAACCGAGTCGGTCAAGTGACTGAGTCGACCCGGTGACCTGAGTCGACTGAGTTGACCCAGTCGACCTGGTGACCTGAGTCGACAGAGTTGACCCAGTGACCTGAGTCAACTGAGTCGACCTGGTGACCCGAGTCAACTAAGTCGACCTAAGTCAGTCAGGTGATTAAGTCGACCCGAGTTGACCAAGTGACCCGAGTCAACCGAATCGACCGAGTGACCTGAGTCAACTGAGTCGACCCGATGACCCGAGTCAACTGAGTCGACCTGAGTCAACCGAGTCGACCGAGTCAACGTGGTGACCCGAGTCAACTGAGTCGGTCAGGTGACTAAGTCGACCCGAGTCAACCAGAGTCGACTGAGTCAACCTAGTGACCTGAATCAATTGAGTCGACCCGGTGACCTGAGTTGACTAGGTCGACCCGTGTCAACCCAAGTCGACTCGAGGCTTGAGTCAATCCAGCAACCCAAGTCGACTCGGTGACCCGAGTCGACCCAGTGACCCGATGACCCGAGTCGACCCGGTGACCCGAGTTGACCGAGTCGACCCAATGACCCGAGTCAACTGAGTCGACCCGGTGACCTGAGTCAACCAAGTCGACCCAGCGACCGGGGTTTTTATGGTGGCCTAATTTATTATGGTAGTCAGAGTTACTCACTGGCGACTAGAGCTGATCTAGCACCCCGAGTTGATCTAGTTAGCGACCTAACCTGATCTGGCTGGTGAACTAATTTTGTCAGGTGATCTGGCGATAAGAGCTGATCTGGTTGGTGACCCAAGCTGATATGGTGACTCGAGTAAATCTAGTTGCCGACCCATGTGGTGACCTGAGTTGATCTCGCTAGCGACTTGAGTTGATCCAATGACCCGTCTCGATCTAGAGGCTCGAGTCGAGCCAGCAACCCAAGTCGAGCTAGCAACCCGAGTCAACCGAGTCGACCTGATGACCTGAGCCAACCGAGTCGACTCGGTGACCCGGTGACCTGAATCAACCGAGTCGACCCGGTGACCAGAGTCGACTAAGTCGACCCAGTCGACCTGAGTCAACCGAGTCGACCCAGTGACCTGAGTCGACCCGATGACCCGAGCCAACCGAGTCGACCTAGTGACCCGGTGACCCGAATCAACCGAGTCGACCCGGTGACTAGAGTTGACTAAGTCGACCCAGTCGACCTGAGTCAACCGAGTCGACCCAGTGACCCGAGTCGACCCGATGACCCGAGCCAACCGAGTCGACCAGTGACCCGGTGACCCGAATCAACCAAGTCGACCCGGTGACCAGAGTCGACTGAGTCGACTCGGTGACCCGAGTCAACCGAGTCGATAGAGTTAACCCAGTGACCCGAGTCAACCGTGTCAACCCAATGACCTGAGTTGACATGGTGACCTGAGTCAACCAAGTTGACCTAAGTCAGTAAGGTGACTGAGTCGACCCGAGTCGACTCGGTGACCTGAGTCAACTGAGTCGACCTGGTGACCTAAGTCAACTAAGTCGACCCGGTGACCTGAGTTGACCCAGTGACATGAGTCAACCGAGTCGACCCGATGACTTGAGTCAACCGAGTCGACCCTGTGACCTGAGTCAACCGAGTCGACCCAGCGACCTGAGTCACTGTGGTGACCCAATTTATTATGGCAGTCGAAGTTACTGGCTGGCGACCCGAGTTGATCTAGTTGGTGACATAAGCTGATCTGGCTGGTGACCTAATTTTGTTAGGTGATCTGGTGACCAGAGCTGATCTAGCTGGTGACCCAAGCTGATCTGGCGACCTGAGTTGATCTAGTTGGCGACCCGTGTGGTGACCTGAGTTGATCTAGTTGGCGACCCGTGTGGTGACCTGAGTTGATCTCGCTAGCGACTTGAGTTGACCAAGTGACTCATCCCGATTTAGAGGCCTAAGTCGATCCGGCAACCCAAGTCAACCCGGTGACTTGAGTCAACCGCGTCGACCGAGTCAACCTAGTGACCCGAGTCGATCGAGTCGACTCGATGACCTGAGTCAACTGAGTTGACCCGATGACCTGAGTCAATTGAGTCGACCTGGTGACCCAAGTCAACCGAGTCGACCTAAGTCGACCCGGTGACTTGAGTCAACCGAGTCAACCCGGTGACCTGAGTCAACTGAGTCGACCGAGTTGACCTAGTGACCTAAGTCAACCAAGTCGACCCAGTGACCCGACTCGACCGAGTCGACCCAGCGACCCGAGTCGCTGTGGTGACCCAATTTATTATGGCAGTCAAAGTTATTGGCTAGCGACCAGAGTTGATCTAGCGACCTGAATTGATCTAGTTGGCAACCTAAGCTGATCTGGTTGTCGACCTAATTTTGTGAGGTGATCTAGTGACCAGAGCTAATTTGGCTGTCGACCTAATTTTGTGAGGTGATCTAGCAACCAGAGCTGATCTGGCTGGTGACCCAATCTGATCTGGCGACTCGAGTTGATCTAGTTGGCGACCTGTGTGGTGACCTGAGTTGATCTCGCTAGCGACTTGTGTTGATCTAGTGACCCATCCTGATCTAGAGGCTTGAGTTGATCCAACAACCCAAGTCGATCCGAGTCGACCGAGTCGACTCGATCATCCGAGTCAACCGAGTTGACCCGGTGACCCGAGTCGACCCGGTGACCTGAGTCAATCGAGTCGACCCGGTGACCTGAGTCAACTGAGTCAACCCAGTGACCTGAGTCAACCGAGTCGACCCGAGTCAACTGAGTTGACGCGGTGACCCGAGTCAACCAAGTCGATCGATTCAACCCGGTGATCCGAGTCGACCTGAGTCGACCGAGTCGGTTAGGTGACTGAGTCGACCCGATGACCTAAGTTGACCGAGTCGACCCAGTGACCTGACTCAATTGAGTCGACCCAGTGACCCGAGTCAACTGAGTCGACCCAATGACTCGAGTCAACCGAGTCGACCTGGTGACCCAAGTCAACTGAGTCGACCGAGTTGACCCGATGACCCGAGTCAACTGAGTCGACCCAGTGACCCAAGTCGCTGTGGTGACCTAATTTATTATGGCAGTTAAAGTTACTAGCTGGCGACCAGAGCTGAGCTGGCAACCTGAATTGATCTAGTGGGTGACCTAAGCTGATCTGGCTAGTGACCTAATTTTGTCAGGTCATCTGGAGACCAGAGCTGATCTGGCTGGTGACCCAAGTTGATTTGGTGACTCAAGTTGATCTAGTTGGCGACCCGTGTGGTGACCTGAGTTGATCTTGCTAGCGATTTGAGTTGATCCAGTGACCCGTCCTGATCCAGAGGCCTGAGTCAATCCGGCAACCCAAGTCGACTCGGTGACCCGAGTCTATCGAGTTGACCGAGTGACCTGAGTCAACCGAGTCGACTCGATGACCCGAGTCAACCGAGTCGACTCGATGACCCGAGTCAACCGAGTCGACTGAGTCGACGTGGTGTCCCGAGTCGGTCAGGTGACCGAGTCGACCCGAGTAAACCAGAGTCGACTGAGTTGACCTAGTGACCTGAATCAATTGAGTCAACCTAGTGACCTGAGTCGACTAGGTCGACCCGTGTCAACCCAAGTCGACTCGAGGCCTAAGTTGATTCGGCAACCCAAGTCGACTCGGTGACCCACGTCGACCGAGTCGACCCAGTGACCCGAGTTGACCCGATGACCCGAGTTGACCCGGTGACCCGAGTTGATCAAGTTGACTGAGTTGACTGAGTCGACCCAGCGACCAGGGTTTTTGTGGTGACCCAATTTATTATGGCAGTCGGAGTTACTCACTGGCGACCAGAGCTAATCTAGCGACCTGAGTTGATCTAATTGGTGACCTAACCTGATCTGGTTGGTGAACTAATTTTGTCAGGTGATCTGGTGACAAGAGCTGATCTGGTTGGTGACCCAAGCTGATATGGCGACCTGAGTAAATCTAGTTGGTGATCCGTGTGGTGACCTGAGTTGATCTCGCTAGCGACTTGAGTTGATCCAGTGACCCATCCCGATCCAGAGGCCCGAGTCGAGCCGGCAACCCAACTCGACCTGAGTCAATCGAGTCGACTCGAGTCCACCGAGTCGACCCAGTGACCCGAGTCAACCTGGTCAACTCGATGACCCGAGCCAACCGAGTCGACCCAGTGACCCGGTGACTCGAATCAACTGAGTCGACCCGGTGACCAGAGTTGACTAAGTCGACCCAGCTGACTTGGTGACCTGAGTCGACAGAGTTGACCTAGTGACCTGAGTCAACCGTGTTGACCTGATGACCTAAGTTGACCTGGTGACCCAAGTCAACCAAGTCTACCTAAGTTAGTAAGGTGACTGAGTTGACCCGAGTCGACCTAGTGACCTGAGTCAACCGAGTCGACCTGGTGACTCGAGTCGACCCAGTGACATGAGTCAACTGAGTCGACCCAATGACCTGAGTCAACTGAGTCAACCGAGTCGACCCTATGACCTGAGTCAACCAAGTTGACCTAGCGACCCGAGTCACTATGGTGACCCAATTTATTATGGCAGTCAAAGTTATTGGCTGGCGACCTGAGTTGATCTAGTTGGTGACATAAGCTGATATGGCGACCAGAGCTGATCTAGCTGGTGACCCAAGCTAATCTGGTGACCCAAGTTGATCTAGTTGGCGACCCATGTGGTGACCTGAGTTGATCTCGCTAGTAACTTGAGTTGACCCGATGATCCATCTTGATCTAGAGGCCCGAGTCGATCCGGCAACCCAAGTCGACCTGGTGACCTGAGTCAACCGCGTCGACCGACTCGACCCAGTGACCTGAGTCAACTAAGTTGACCTGATGACTTGAGTCAACTGAGTTGACCCAATGACCGGAGTCAACTGAGTTGACCCGATGACCTGAGTCAACTGAGTTAACACGATGACTCGAGGCAACCAAGTCGACCCAAGTCGACCGAGTCAGTCAGGTGACTGAGTCGACCTAAGTCGACCTAGTGACCTGAGTCGACCGAGTCAACCCGGTGACTCGAGTCAACAGAGTCGACCGAGTCGACCCAGTGACCCGTGTCAACCGAGTTGACCTGGTGACCCGAGTCGATCGAGTCGACCCAGCGACCTGAGTCACTATGGTGACCTAATTTATTATGGCAGTCAGAGTTACTGGCTGGTGACTAGAGCTGATCTGGTGACCTGAATTGATCTAGTTGGCAACCTAAGCTGATTTGGCTGTCGACCTAATTTTGTGAGGTGATCTGGCGACCAGAGCTGATCTGGCTAGTGACCCAATCTGATTTGGTGACCTGAGTTGATCTAGTTGGTGACCCGTGTGGTGACCTGAGTTGATCTCACTAGCGACTTGTGTTGATCTAGTGACCCATCCCAATCTAGAGGCCTGAGTCGATCCGGCAACCCAAGTCGATTCGAGTTGACTCGGTGACCCGAGTCAACCGAGTCGACCCAGTGACCTGAGTCAATTGAGTCAACCCAGTGACCTGAGTCAACCGAGTCGACCCGATGACCCGAGTCAACCGAGTCAACCCGATGACCCGAGTCAACCGAGTCGACGCAGTGACCTGAGTCAACCAAGTCGATGCGGTGACCCAAGTCAACCGAGTCGACCCGGTGACCTGAGTCAACCGAGTTGACCTGAGTCAACCCGACGACCTGAGTCGACCCGATGACCCGACTCGATCGAGTCGACCTGGTGACCTGACTCGACCGAGTCGACCCAATGACCCGAGTCAACCGAGTCGACCCGGTGACCCGAGTCAACTGAGTCGACCGAGTTCACCCGGTGACCTGAGTCAATTGAGTCGACCCAGTGACCCAAGTTGCTAGTGACCTAATTTTGTTAGGTGATCTGGAGACCAGAGTTGATCTGGTTGGTGACCCAAGCTAATCTGGCGACCAGAGTTGATCTAGTTGGTGACCCGTGTGGTGACCTAAGTTGATCTTGCTAGCAACTTGAGTTGATCCAGTAACCCATCCTGATCCAGAGGCCTGAGTCGATCTGGTAACCCAAGTCGACCTGAGTCGACCTGGTGACCCGACTCAACCGAGTCGACCCGATGACCCGAATCAACCAAGTCGACCTGATGACCCGAGTCAACCAAGTCGACCTTGTGACCCGAGTCAACCAAGTCGACCCGAGTCAGTCAGGTGACTGAGTCAACCCGGTGACCTGAGTCGATTAAGTCAACGGAGTCCACCCAATGACCTGAGTCAACTGAGTCGATCGTGTCAACCCAGTAACCTAAGTCAACCCGGTGAATCGAGTCAACTGAGTCGATCGAGTCGACCCGGTGACCTGAGTCAACTGAGTCGACCTGAGTCGACTGAGTCAACCCAGTTACCTGAGTCACTGTGGTGACCTAATTTATTATGGTAGTCAGAGTTACTGGCTGGTGACCTAAGCTAATCTGGCTGGTGACTTAAGTTTGTCAGGTGATCTAGCGACCAGAGTTGATCTGGTTGGTGACCCAAGCTGATCTGGCGATGTGAGTTGATCTAGTTGGCGACCCGTGTGGTGACCTGAGTTGATCTCGCTAGCGACTTGAGTTGATCCAGTGACCCGTACTGATCCAGAGGCCCGAGTCGATCTGACAACCCAAGTCGACCCGGTGACCCGAGTCAACTTGGTGACTCGAGTCGATCCGATGACCTGAGTCAACTGAGTCATCCCGAGTCGACCGAGTCAGTCAGGTGACTGAGTCGACCCGGTGACCTGAGTCAACCAAGTCGACCTGGTGACCCAAGTCCATCGAGTCGACCGAGTCGACCCAGTGACCTGATTCAACCAAGTCGACCTGGTGACCCGAGTCAACCGAGTCGACCTGGTGACCCGAGTCGCTGTGGTGACCCAATTTATTATGGCAGTCAAAGTTTTTGGCTGGCAACCAGAGCTGATCTGGCGACCTGAGTTGATCTAGTTAGCGACCTAAGCTGATCTAGTTGGCGACCTAAGATGAAATGGTTGGTGACCCAGGCTGATCTAGTTAGTGACCTGATTTTGTCAGGTGATCTAGCGACTAGAGCTGATCTAGCTGGTGACCCAAGCTGATCTAGTGACCCGAGTTGATCTAGTTGGTTACCTGTGTGGTGACCTGAGCTGATCTCGCTAGCAACTTGAGTTGATCTAGTGACCCGTGCAATCTAGAGGCCCGAGTAGATCCGACAACCCAAGTCGACTTGAGTCGACCTGAGTCAACCGAGTCAGCTGAGTCGACCTAAGTCACCCTAGTCGACCCGGTGATCCAAGTCAACTGAGTTGACTCAAGTTGACTGCGTCGACCCGAGTCGACCGGGTCGGTCAGGTGACTGACTCGACCTGAGTCGATTTGGCTACCTGAGTCAACTCGGTGACCCGAGTCGATCGAGTCGACCGAGTCGACCAAGTCCACCCAGTGACCTGAGTCACCTTAGTCGACCGAGCGACCAGAGTCGTTGTAGTGACCTAATTTATTATGGCAGTATGAGTTACCGACTAGCGAGCAGAGTTGATCTAGCCACCCGAGATGATCTAGTTTGCGACCTGAGTTGATCTAGTTGGTGACCCGAGTTGATCTGCCTGTTGACCTAATTTTGTCAAGTGATCTAGCGACCAGAGCTGATCAAGCCGAGCGGAACCGAACCGGTCGAGCTCTCCGGGGAGCGGCGGGGCGGGATCGGCGCCGAGCTCGCTCCCGGGCGGGGTCGAAACTCGCGGAAAAAAAATGAACAAAGGAGGCCCCGTACGAGGATAAGAACGAAAAAACCAGAGTTAAATTAAAAAAAAAAAAAAAAAAAAAAAAAAAAATTACTTTCGGGTCATACGTGTAGCCACGCCCAGCTCGCCCGCGGACGGGATCCCCATCGAGCTCGTCGAGCCGAGCGGCGCTCGCGGGCGGGGTCCGATCCGAGCGGAACCGAACCGGTCGAGCTCTCCGGGGAGCGGCGGGGCGGGATCGGCGCCGAGCTCGCTCCCGGGCGGGGTCGAAACTCGCGGAAAAAAAATGAACAAAGGAGGCCCCGTACGAGGATAAGAACGAAAAAACCAGAGTTAAAAAAAAAAAAAAAAAAAAAAAAAAAAAAAAAAAAAAAAAAACTTTCGGGTCATACGTGTAGCCACGCCCAGCTCGCCCGCGGACGGGATCCCCATCGAGCTCGTCGAGCCGAGCGGCGCTCGCGGGCGGGGTCCGATCCGAGCGGAACCGAACCGGTCGAGCTCTCCGGGGAGCGGCGGGGCGGGATCGGCGCCGAGCTCGCTCCGGGGCGGGGTCGAAACTCGCGGAAAAAAAATGAACAAAGGAGGCTCCGTACGAGGATAAGAACGAAAAAACCAGAGTTTTAAAAAAAAAAAAAAAAAAAATTACATTCGGGTCATACGTGTAGCCACGCCCAGCTCGCCCGCGGACGGGATCCCCATCGAGCTCGTCGAGCCGAGCGGCGCTCGCGGGCGGGGTCCGATCCGAGCGGAACCGAACCGGTCGAGCTCTCCGGGGAGCGGCGGGGCGGGATCGGCGCCGAGCTCGCTCCCGGGCGGGGTCGAAACTCGCGGAAAAAAAATGAACAAAGGAGGCTCCGTACGAGGATAAGAACGAAAAAACCAGAGTTAAAAAAAAAAAAAAAAAAAAAATTACATTCGGGTCATACGTGTAGCCACGCCCAGCTCGCCCGCGGACGGGATCCCATTCGAGCTCGTCGAGCCGAGCGGCGCTCGCGGGCGGGGTCCGATCCGAGCGGAACCGAACCGGTCGAGCTCTCCGGGGAGCGGCGGGGCGGGATCGGCGCCGAGCTCGCTCCGGGGCGGGGTCGAAACTCGCGGAAAAAAAATGAACAAAGGAGGCTCCGTACGAGGATAAGAACGAAAAAACCAGAGTTAAAAAAAAAAAAAAAAAAAAAAAAAATACATTCGCGTCATACGTGTAGCCACGCCCAGCTCGCCCGCGGACGGGATCCCCATCGAGCTCGTCGAGCCGAGCGGCGCTCGCGGGCGGGGTCCGATCCGAGCGGAACCGAACCGGTCGAGCTCTCCGGGGAGCGGCGGGGCGGGATCGGCGCCGAGCTCGCTCCCGGGCGGGGTCGAAACTCGCGGAAAAAAAATGAACAAAGGAGGCTCCGTACGAGGATAAGAACGAAAAAACCAGAGTTAAAAAAAAAAAAAAAAAAAAAAAAAAATACATTCGCGTCATACGTGTAGCCACGCCCAGCTCGCCCGCGGACGGGATCCCCATCGAGCTCGTCGAGCCGAGCGGCGCTCGCGGGCGGGGTCCGATCCGAGCGGAACCGAACCGGTCGAGCTCTCCGGGGAGCGGCGGGGCGGGATCGGCGCCGAGCTCGCTCCCGGGCGGGGTCGAAACTCGCGGAAAAAAAATGAACAAAGGAGGCTCCGTACGAGGATAAGAACGAAAAAACCAGAGTTAAAAAAAAAAAAAAAAAAAAAAAAAAATTACATTCGGGTCATACGTGTAGCCACGCCCAGCTCGCCCGCGGACGGGATCCCCATCGAGCTCGTCGAGCCGAGCGGCGCTCGCGGGCGGGGTCCGATCCGAGCGGAACCGAACCGGTCGAGCTCTCCGGGGAGCGGCGGGGCGGGATCGGCGCCGAGCTCGCTCCCGGGCGGGGTCGAAACTCGCGGAAAAAAAATGAACAAAGGAGGCCCCGTACGAGGATAAGAACGAAAAAACCAGAGTTAAAAAAAAAAAAAAAAAAAAAAAAAATTACTTTCGGGTCATACGTGTAGCCACGCCCAGCTCGCCCGCGGACGGGATCCCCATCGAGCTCGTCGAGCCGAGCGGCGCTCGCGGGCGGGGTCCGATCCGAGCGGAACCGAACCGGTCGAGCTCTCCGGGGAGCGGCGGGGCGGGATCGGCGCCGAGCTCGCTCCGGGGCGGGGTCGAAACTCGCGGAAAAAAAATGAACAAAGGAGGCTCCGTACGAGGATAAGAACGAAAAAACCAGAGTTAAAAAAAAAAAAAAAAAAAAAAAAAATACATTCGCGTCATACGTGTAGCCACGCCCAGCTCGCCCGCGGACGGGATCCCCATCGAGCTCGTCGAGCCGAGCGGCGCTCGCGGGCGGGGTCCGATCCGAGCGGAACCGAACCGGTCGAGCTCTCCGGGGAGCGGCGGGGCGGGATCGGCGCCGAGCTCGCTCCCGGGCGGGGTCGAAACTCGCGGAAAAAAAATGAACAAAGGAGGCTCCGTACGAGGATAAGAACGAAAAAACCAGAGTTAAAAAAAAAATTTAAAAAAAAAAATTACATTCGGGTCATACGTGTAGCCACGCCCAGCTCGCCCGCGGACGGGATCCCCATCGAGCTCGTCGAGCCGAGCGGCGCTCGCGGGCGGGGTCCGATCCGAGCGGAACCGAACCGGTCGAGCTCTCCGGGGAGCGGCGAGGCGGGATCGGCGCCGAGCTCGCTCCCGGGCGGGGTCGAAACTCGCGGAAAAAAAATGAACAAAGGAGGCTCCGTACGAGGATAAGAACGAAAAAACCAGAGTTAAAAAAAAAAAAAAAAAAAAAAAAAATTACATTCGGGTCATACGTGTAGCCACGCCCAGCTCGCCCGCGGACGGGATCCCCATCGAGCTCGTCGAGCCGAGCGGCGCTCGCGGGCGGGGTCCGATCCGAGCGGAACCGAACCGGTCGAGCTCTCCGGGGAGCGGCGGGGCGGGATCGGCGCCGAGCTCGCTCCCGGGCGGGGTCGAAACTCGCGGAAAAAAAATGAACAAAGGAGGCTCCGTACGAGGATAAGAACGAAAAAACCAGAGTTTTAAAAAAAAAAAAAAAAAAAAATTACATTCGGGTCATACGTGTAGCCACGCCCAGCTCGCCCGCGGACGGGATCCCCATCGAGCTCGTCGAGCCGAGCGGCGCTCGCGGGCGGGGTCCGATCCGAGCGGAACCGAACCGGTCGAGCTCTCCGGGGAGCGGCGGGGCGGGATCGGCGCCGAGCTCGCTCCTGGGCGGGGTCGAAACTCGCGGGAAAAAAATGAACAAAGGAGGCTCCGTACGAGGATAAGAACGAAAAAACCAGAGTTAAAAAAAAAAAAAAAAAAAAAAAAAAAAATTACATTCGGGTCATACGTGTAGCCACGCCCAGCTCGCCCGCGGACGGGATCCCCATCGAGCTCGTCGAGCCGAGCGGCGCTCGCGGGCGGGGTCCGATCGGAGCGGAACCGAACCGGTCGAGCTCTCCGGGGAGCGGCGGGGCGGGATCGGCGCCGAGCTCGCTCCCGGGCGGGGTCGAAACTCGCGGAAAAAAAATGAACAAAGGAGGCTCCGTACGAGGATAAGAACGAAAAAACCAGAGTTAAAAAAAAAAAAAAAAAAAAAAATTACATTCGGGTCATACGTGTAGCCACGCCCAGCTCGCCCGCGGACGGGATCCCCATCGAGCTCGTCGAGCCGAGCGGCGCTCGCGGGCGGGGTCCGATCCGAGCGGAACCGAACCGGTCGAGCTCTCCGGGGAGCGGCGGGGCGGGATCGGCGCCGAGCTCGCTCTCGGGCGGGGTCGAAACTCGCGGAAAAAAAATGAACAAAGGAGGCCCCGTACGAGGATAAGAACGAAAAAACCAGAGTTAAAAAAAAAAAAAAAAAAAAAAAAAAAAAAAAAAAAAAAAACTTTCGGGTCATACGTGTAGCCACGCCCAGCTCGCCCGCGGACGGGATCCCCATCGAGCTCGTCGAGCCGAGCGGCGCTCGCGGGCGGGGTCCGATCCGAGCGGAACCGAACCGGTCGAGCTCTCCGGGGAGCGGCGGGGCGGGATCGGCGCCGAGCTCGCTCCGGGGCGGGGTCGAAACTCGCGGAAAAAAAATGAACAAAGGAGGCTCCGTACGAGGATAAGAACGAAAAAACCAGAGTTTTAAAAAAAAAAAAAAAAAAATTACATTCGGGTCATACGTGTAGCCACGCCCAGCTCGCCCGCGGACGGGATCCCCATCGAGCTCGTCGAGCCGAGCGGCGCTCGCGGGCGGGGTCCGATCCGAGCGGAACCGAACCGGTCGAGCTCTCCGGGGAGCGGCGGGGCGGGATCGGCGCCGAGCTCGCTCCCGGGCGGGGTCGAAACTCGCGGAAAAAAAATGAACAAAGGAGGCTCCGTACGAGGATAAGAACGAAAAAACCAGAGTTAAAAAAAAAAAAAAAAAAAAAATTACATTCGGGTCATACGTGTAGCCACGCCCAGCTCGCCCGCGGACGGGATCCCCATCGAGCTCGTCGAGCCGAGCGGCGCTCGCGGGCGGGGTCCGATCCGAGCGGAACCGAACCGGTCGAGCTCTCCGGGGAGCGGCGGGGCGGGATCGGCGCCGAGCTCGCTCCGGGGCGGGGTCGAAACTCGCGGAAAAAAAATGAACAAAGGAGGCTCCGTACGAGGATAAGAACGAAAAAACCAGAGTTAAAAAAAAAAAAAAAAAAAAAAAAAATACATTCGCGTCATACGTGTAGCCACGCCCAGCTCGCCCGCGGACGGGATCCCCATCGAGCTCGTCGAGCCGAGCGGCGCTCGCGGGCGGGGTCCGATCCGAGCG
>BSBK01009586.1:212500-250000 GCA_027943335.1 Chamaecyparis obtusa | reverse complement strand
GTCTGCAAGTTTAACTCCACAGACAGAGAGGACTTTGCCCTGCAAACCAGAGCAAGACGATAGTGCCTCGTAGAAAATGAAGACGAGATGGCCAAGACCGCACTTGTGTACAAGGCAACCAACCTTTCATCGCACTCCGGGCCACGCTAAAAACACTAGGAAAGGCTTAAAGGGTGGAGAGTGGGACAACGATGAAATATGAAAGCAGGACACTCACCTTACGTGCAACGATTCCCAACACTTGTTACTGTCGGAGCTCATGTATCGCAAAGATGGAACGTGCCAAGTGCCAAGGCCCATGGCAAATGCAACTGTCGTAAACTTCGGAACAAGCGCATCTTTCAGTCAAACAAATGACATACACACTGTCGCAATTCTCTACGACACTCGTGCGTGGCAAAATTCAACTAAATATGAAGATGAGAACTTCCAACTGCACAAGGGCTGGGCAGAACTACAAGAAATGCTCACTCCGCAATTTATTATCGCGCCTACCATCTCGGAAAGGGGTACAAGTGCACACGTTCATCCAAGCAAAGAGGATGAAATGGAGTGAAGGGGCAAGATCCAAAAGTTCCGGAGGTACAACTCCGAGAACAATCGAGAGCAATGCCGAATTACATGTCAACTCTGTTACTAGGCAAACAAGTGTTGTACCTGAAGAAATCGACAGTCCTCACAATGGCCCGAGGCCAATGCTCCGACTTAATCAATTTTCTCCAACAAACGCCATGCCACCTTTCACAAAGGGATTTTATCCATCCAAAACCGAATTAATCACTTGCAGCAAAGTGACCCAAGAGCTAGACGGGGGCTGACCCAGTAATTGTCTTCCATGTCACTACAACGAAACATTTGAACGTCAACCGCTGTCGAACCCTTTCCAACTTGCACCGTCGAGTGACACAAAAGACACTACCATGGGCATGGGCAGCCCCCGCATAGCAAACGGGTGCCCTAATGCGCCCCTCCAATAGAATCAGTGCTAGTGCTCAAATTTTATATCTGAGCTACCAATCCGTCCAAGCACCAGCACTGATTCTCTTGGAGGGCCGCACCTACCCAAACGACTCAGAAGCTATACGCCGGTCCATTCACAAGAACGGAACTATCTCCGGCCAACTCCCTGTGAAGGCCGCAT
Source organism: Chamaecyparis obtusa (assembly GCA_027943335.1). NCBI lineage: Eukaryota > Viridiplantae > Streptophyta > Pinopsida > Cupressales > Cupressaceae > Chamaecyparis > Chamaecyparis obtusa. The sequence goes on along the minus strand of BSBK01009586.1, from coordinate 248,859 downwards.
CTCTCCGTTCCACGCATGCAAGAACCAACGCATAGCTAACGAGTACCCGGATAGGATTCACGGAAAGTACATAGCAAATCGCTTGTACCAAAGCGAACCGAAAGCTAGACGGGGGCTGACCCGAAGATTGCCTTCCATGTCACTGCGACGACACATTCGAACGACAACCGCTGCCGAACACTTTCCGACTTGCACCGTTGAGTGACCCGAAAGACAGGACTTTGGGCAGCCCCCGCATAGCAATCAGGTGGCTTCATGCCCCTCTAATAGAATCAGTGCTAGTGATCCGATTTTAAATCCGACTTACTCATCCGTCCGCGCACAAGCTCTGATTCTATTAGAGGGGCATGGGGGAGCTTCCGCGAACTACTACTCCCCTATATAAGTTATTAGTCCGGGTCTTTCTCTTCCGTAGAAATTTGAGCCGTTGAGAATGGCTCCCAAACAATTCAAATCTTCCAAAAATTCAAGTGAAACGATGAGGAAAAAGCTCACAAAAAAATCAAATCTTCAAAAAATTCAAGTGAAACGAACAGAATAGCTCACAAAAAATTCAGGTCTTCCGAAAAAATCGAAGGGAAACGAAAAGAACAACTAGCAAAACATTCAAATTTTCCAAAACTTCAAGTAAAAGAAAGAACATAGCTCACCAAAAAAATCCATTTCTTCCAAAAACTCAAGTGAATCGAAGAGAGTAGGCTCACAAAAAATTAAAATCTTCCAAAAAAAAATCAAAGGAAACAAAAGAGGAGATCGCAAAAAATTCGAATCTTCCAATGAAACAAAAATGAGAATAGCAAACAAAAAATTCAAATCTTAATGCAGCATGCGACAGAGCAAATCGCTTGTGCCAAGCGACCCGGGAGCTAGACGGGGGCTGACCCAAAAATTGCGTTTCTTGTCAATGCGACGATGCGTTGGAACGACAACCGCTGTCGAACCCTTTCCTACTTGCAACGTCGACTGACACAAAAGACACGATCCTGGACAGGCCCCGCATAGAAAGCGGGTGGCCTAATGCGCCCCTCCAATAGAATCAGCGCTAGTGCTCAGATTTTAAATCCGAGATACCCAGCACTGATTCTCTTGGAGGGGGGCACCTACCCAAACGACTCAAAAGCTATACGCGGCTCCATTCACAAAAACAGAACTATCTCCGGCCAACTCCCTGTGAAGGCCGCATCTCTCCGTTCCGCTCGTGTAAGAGCCAACGCGTAGCTAACGAGTACGTGGATAGGGTTCGCGGAAAGTACATAGCAAATCACTTGTACCAAAGTGACCCGAAAGCTAGACAGGGGCTGACCCGTAGATTGCCTTCCATATCACTGCGACGACGCATTGGAACGACAACCGCTGCCGAACCCTTTCCGACTTGCACCGTCGAGCGACCCGAAAGACAGGACTTTGGGCAGCCCCCGCATAGCAATCAAGTGGCTTCATGCCCCTCTAATAGAATCAGTGCTGGTGATCCCATTTTGAAATCCGACCTACACATCCGTCCGATCACCGGCAATGATTCTATAAGAGGGGTATGGGGGAGCTTCCGCGAACAACACACAACTCCTCCCCTATATAAGTTATTAGTCCGAGTCTTGCTCTTGAGTGGAAATTTAAGCCGAAGAAACTGGCTCCCAAAAAATTCAAATCTTCCAAAAATTCAAGTGAAACGATGACAAAAAGCTCACAAAAAATCAAATCTTCCAAAAATTCAAGTGAAACGAACAGAATAGATCACAAAAAATTCAAGTCTTTCGAAAAAATCTAGGAAAACGAAAAGAATAGCTAGAAAACAAAATTCAAATCTTCCAGAAATTCAAGTAAAACAAAGAACATGGCTCACCAAAATAATTCATCTTCCAAAAATTCGTCATTCTTACCGCAATCCATCATCTTATCCGTCATAACGCGTATCCAACATATCCACGAGGAGGTAACCCAACTCGCTCGCATAGTTCCTCAAGTCAGATAACAATGCATCTAGATGAATCCAAATCGTTTTCGATCGAGACTTAGCAACTAATGTCGCACCCGCCTAGATTGACTTGAGATCCAATCCGCCGACACATATGATAACTAACTGATTCCAATGCAAAGCATCTTGAGCCATTGCGCACTCAAGTATCGGAAGTCGAAGCGACATAGCAAGTAGCTTGTACCAAGTGACCCGGGAGCTAGACGGGGGCTGACCCGAAGATCGCCTTTCTTGTCAATGCGACGATGTGTTGGAACGACAACCGCTGTCGAACCCTTTCCGAAGTGCACCGTCGACTGACCCAAAAGTTACGACCCTGGACAGCCCCCGCATAGCAAGCGGGTGGCCTAATGCGCCCCTCCAATAGAATCAGTGCTAGTGTTCATATTTTAAATCCGAGCTACCAATCCGTCCGAGCACCAGCACTGATTCTCTTGGAGGGGCGCACCTACCCAAACGACTCAAAAGCTATATACGCGGCTCCATTCACAAGAGCAGAACTATTTCCGGCCAACTCCCTGTGAAGGCCGCATCTCTTCGTTCCACGCATGCAAGAGCCAACGCATAGCTAACGAGTACCCGGATAGGGGTTCGCGGAAAGTACATAGCAGATCGCTTGTACCAAAGCAACCCAAAAGCTAGACGGGGGCTGACCCGAAGATCGCCTTCCATGTCACTGCGACGACGCATTGGAACGACAACCGCTGCCGAACCCTTTCCGACTTGCACCGTCGAGCGACCTTCGAAAGACGGGACTTTGAGCAGCCCCCGCATAGCAATCAGGTGGCTTCATGCCCCTCTAATGGAATCAGTGCTGCTGATCGCGTTTTGAAATCTGACCTAATCATCCGTCCGTCTGTCGGATTTCAAAACGGGATCACCAGCACTGATTCTATTAGAGGGGCATGGGGGAGATTCCGCGGACAACACCTCCCCTATATAAGTTATTAGTCCAAGTCTTGCACTTCCGTAGAAATTTGAGCCGACGAGAATATCTCACAAAAATTTCAAATCTTTCAAAAATACGAGTGAAACAAAAAGAATAGATCACAAAAAATTCAGAAATTCCAAAAATTCAATTGAAACGAAGAGAATAGCTCACAAAAAAATCAAGGGAAAAAAAAGAGAATAGCTCACAAATAAAATCAAATCTCCCAAAAATGCAAGTGAAACGAAGAGACTACAATCACAAAAAATGCACAACTTCCAAATATTCAATTGAAACGAAGAGAATAGCTCACAAAAAATGCAAGTCTTACAAAAAAATCAAGGGAAACAAAACAGAATAGCTCACAAAAAATTCAAATCTTCCAAAAAAACCAAGTGAAACAAACAGAATAGCTCACAAAAAATTCAAATCTTGCAAACATTCAAGTGAAAACGAAGAGAATAGCTCACAAAAACATTCAAAACTTCCAAAAATTCAAGTGAAAAGAATAAAATAATAGCCCACAAAAAATTCAAGTCTTCCAAAACAAAAACCAAGGAAAAACGAAGAGAATAGCTCACAAAAAATCCAAAACTTCAAGTCAAAACGAAGAGAATTTTACTACCTCGCAACAAACAAAATTCAAATCTCGCAAAAATTCAAGTGAAACGAAGAGACTTAACTCAAAAAATTCAAATCTTCTTGCGACATGCAGACCCAAGAGCTAGACGGGGGCTCGCCCACATATCGACTTCAGTATCACTATGACGACGCGCTGGAACGACTACCGCTGTCGAACCCTTCTCTGACTTCCGCCATCGAGTGACCCAAAAGACACGACCCAAGGGAGCCCACGCATAAAAATTGGGTGGCTTCATGCCCCTCCAATAGAATCTGTGCTGCTGCTCACATTTTTAAATCCGAGCGGCAAATCCGTCCGAGCACCAACACTCATTCACTTGGAGGGGCACCTATCCAAACGACCGAAAAGCTATACGCGGCTCCATTCGCAAGGCACGGAACTGTTTCAGGCCAACTCCCTGTGAAGGCCGCATCTCTGCGTTCCATGCGTGCTAGAGCCAACACATAGCTAACGAGTACCGGGATAGGTGTTCGCGGAAAGTACATAGCAGATCGCTTGTACCAAAGCAACCCAAGAGCTAGACAGGGGCTGACCCGAAGATCGCCTTCCATGTCGCTGCGACGACGCATTGGAACGACAACCGCTGCCGAACCATTTCCGACTTGCGCCGTCGAGCGACCTGAAAGATGAGACTTTGAGCAGCCCACGCATAGCAATCAGGTGGCTTCATGCCCCTATAATGGAATCAGTGCTGCTGATCCCGTTTTGAAATCCGACCTAATCATCCATCCGTCTGTCGGATTTCAAAACGGGATCACCAGCACTGATTCCATTAGAGGGGCATGGGGGAGCTTCCGCGAACAACACCTCCCCTATATAAGTTATTAGTCCAAGTATTGCACTTCCGTAGAAATTTGAGCCGAAGAGAATATCTCACAAAAATTTCAAATCTCTCAAAAATATAAGTGAAACAAAGAAGAATAGATCACAAAAAATTCAAAACTTCCAAAAATTCAATTGAAACGAAGAGAATAGCTCACAAAAAATGCAAGTCTTGCAAAAAAAATTCAAAGGAAAAGAAGAGAATAGCTCACAAAAAAAATCAAATCTCCCAAAAAATGCATCATGCATAACTTCCAAAAATTCAATTGAAACGAAGAGAATAGCTCACAAAAAATGCAAGTCTTCCAAAAAAATCAAAGGGAAATAAAGAGAATAGCTCACAAAAAATTCAAATCTTCCAAAAAACCAAGTGAAACGAAGAGACTACATCACAAAAAATGCATAACTTCCAAAAATTCAATTGAAACGAAGAGAATAGCTCACAAAAAACGCAAGTCTTCCCAAAAAAAAACAAAAAAAAAAAAAACAAAGGGAAACAAAGAGAATAGCTCACAAAAATTCAAATCTTCCAAAAAAAACCAAGTGAAACAAAGAGAATAGCTCACAAAAATTTCAAATCTTGCAAAAATTCAAGTGAAACGAAAGATAATAGCTCACAAAAAAATTCAGAACTTCCAAAAATTCAAGTCTTCCAAAAAAAAATCAAGGAAAAACGAAGACTTAAACTCACGAAAAATTCAAATCTCCTTGCGGCATGCAGACCCAAGAGCTAGACGGGGGCTCGCCCACAAATCGACTTCAGTATCACTATGATGACGCGCTGGAACGACTACCGTTGTCGAACCCTTCTCCGACTTGCGCCATCGAGTGACCCAAAAGAGGCGACCCAGGGGAGCCCCCGCATAGCAATCGGGTGGCTTCATGCCCCTCCAATAAAATCAGGCATGCTACTCACATTTTAAATCCGAGCCGCAAATCCGTCCGAGCACCAGCACTGATTCACTTGGAGGGGCACCCTATCCAAACGACCCAAAAGCTATACGCGGCTCCTTTCGCACGCACAGAACTGTTTCAAGCCGACTCCCTGTGAAGGCCGCATCTCTCCGTTCCACCCATGCAAGAAACAACGCATAGCTAACGAATACCCGGATAGGGTTTCGCGGAAAGTACAAGCAGATCGCTTGTACCAAAGCAACCCAAAAGCTAGACGGGGGCTGACCCGAAGATCGCCTTCCATGTCACAGCGACGACGCATTGGAACGACAACCGCTGTCGAACCCTTCCCGACTTTGCGTCATCGAGCGACCCGAAAGACGGGACTTTGAGCAGCCCCCGCATAGCAATCAGGTGGCTTCATGCCCCTCTAATGGAATCAGTGCTGCTGATCCCGTTTTGAAATCCGACCTAATCATCCGTCCGTCTGTCGGATTTCAAAACGGGATCACCAGCACTGATTCTATTAGAGGGGCATGGGGGAGCTTCCGCGGACAACACCTCCCCTATATAAGTTATTAGTCCAAGTATTGCACTTCCGTAGAAATTTGAGCCGAAGAGAATATCTCACAAAAATTTCAAATCTCTCAAAAATACAAGTGAAACAAAGAACAATAGATCACAAAAAATTCAAAACTTCCAAAAATTCAATTGAAATGAAGAGAATAGCTCACAAAAAATCCAAGTCTTGCAAAAAAAATCAAGGAAAAAGAAGAGAATAGCTCACAAAAAAATCAAATTTCCCAAAAATGCAAGTGAAACGAAGAGACTACATCACCAAAAAATGCATAACTTCCAAAAATTCAATTGAAACGAAGAGAATAGCTCACAAAAAATGCAAGTCTTCCAAAAAAAAATCAAGGGAAACAAAGAGAATAGCTCACAAAAAATTCAAATCTTCGAAAAAACCAAGTGAAACAAAGAAGAATAGCTCACAAAAAATTCAAATCCTGCAAAAATTCAAGTGAAAGGAAGAGAATAGCTCACAAAAAATTCAAAACTTCAAAAAATTCAAGTGAAACGAAGAGAATAGCTCACAAAAAATTCAAAACTTCCAAAAATTCAAGTGAAACGAAGAGAATAGCTCACAAAAAACTTCAAATCTCGCAAAAACTCCAGTGAAACGAAAAAGACTTAACTCACAAAAAATTCAAATCTTCTTGCCGCATGCAGACCCAAATGCTAGACCGGGGCTCGCCCACAGATCGACTTCAGTATCACTAATGACGACGCGCTGGAACAACTACCGTTGTTGAACCCTTCTCCGACTTGCGCCATCGAGTGACCCAGAAGAGACGACCCAGGGGAGCCCCCGCATAGCAATCAGGTGGCTTCATGCCCCTCCAATAAAATCAGGCATGCTACTCACATTTTAAATCCGAGCCGCAAATCCATCCGAGCACCAGCACTGATTCACTTGGAGGGGCACCCTATCCAAACGACCCAAAAGCTATACGCGGCTCCATTCGCACGCACAGAACTGTTTCAGGCCGACTCCCTGTGAAGGCCGCATCTCTTCGTTGCACACATGCAAGAGACAACGCATAGCTAACGAGTACCCGGATAGGGTTTCGCGGAAAGTACATAGCAGATCGCTTGTACCAAAGCAACCCAAAAGCTAGACGGGGGCTGACCCTAAGATCGCCTTACATGTCACAACGACGACGCATTGGAACGACAACCGCTGTCGAACCCTTTCCGACTTGCGCAATCGAGCGACCCGAAAGACGGGACTTTGAGCAGCCCACGCATAGCAATCAGGTGGCTTCATGCCCCTGTAATGGAATCAGTGCTGCTGATCCCATTTTGAAATCTGACCTAATCATCCGTCCGTCTGTCGGATTTCAAAACGGGATCACCAGCACTGATTCTATTAGAGGGGCATGGGGGAGCTTCCGCGGACAACACCTCCCCTATATAAGTTATTAGTCCAAGTATTGCACTTTCGTAGAAATTTGAGCCGAAGAGAATATCTCACAAAAATTTCAAATCTCTCAAAAATACAAGTGAAACAAAGAGAATAGATCACAAAAAATTCAAAACTTCCAAAAATTCAATTGAAATGAAGAGAATAGCTCACAAAAAATCCAAGTCTTGCAAAAAAAAAATCAAGGGAAAAGAAGAGAATAGCTCACAAAAAATGCAAGTCTTCCAAAAAAAAACAAGGGAAACAAAGAAAATAGCTCACAAAAAATTCAAATCTTCCAAAAAACCAAGTGAAACAAAGAAGAATAGCTCACAAAAAATTCAAATCCTGCAAAAATTCAAGTGAAACGAAGAGGATAGCTCACAAAAAACTCAAAACTTCCAAAAATTCAAGTGAAACGAAGAGAATAGCTCACAAAAAATTTAAGTGAAACGAAGAGAATAGCTCACAAAAACTTCAAATCTCGCAAAAACTCCAGTGAAACGAAAAAAAGAAAAAGACTTTAACTCACAAAAAATTCAAATCTTCTTGCGGCATGCAGACCCAAGTGCTAGACGGGGGCTGCACACAGATCGACTTCAGTATCACTAATGACGACGCGCTGGAACGACTACCGTTGTCGAACCCTTCTCCGACTTGCGCCATCGAGTGACCCAAAAGAGACGACCCAGGGGAGCCCCCGCATAGCAATCAGGTGGCTTCATGCCCCTCAAATAAAATCAGGCATGCTCCTCACATTTTAAATCTGAGCCGCAAATCCGTCCGAGCACCAGCACTGATTCGCTTGGAGGGGCACCCTATCCAAACGACCCAAAAGCTATACGCGGCTCCATTCGCACGCACAGAACTATTTCAGGCCGACTCCCTGTGAAGGCCGCATCTCTCCGTTCCACACATGCAAGAGCCAATGCATAGCTAACGAGTACCCGGATAGGGGTTCGCGGAAAGTACATAGCAGATCGCTTGTACCAAGCGACCCAAAAGCTAGACAAGGGCTAACCCGAAGATCGCCTTCCATGTCACTGCGACGACGCATTGGAACGACAACCGCTGTCGAACCCTTTCCGACTTGCGCCGTCGAGCGACTCGAAAGACGGGACTTTGAGCAGCCCCCGCATAGCAATCAGGTGGCTTCATGCCCCTCTAATGGAATCAGTGCTGCTGATCCCGTTTTGAAATCCGACCTGCTCATCCATCCGTCCGTCGGATTTCAAAACGGGATCACTAGCACTGATTCTATTAGAGGGGCATGGGGGAGCTTCCGCGGACAACACCTCCCCTATATAAGTTATTAGTCCAAGTATTGCACTTCCGTAGAAATTTGAGCCGAAGAGAATATCTCACAAAAATTTCAAATCTCTCAAAAATACAAGTGAAACAAAGAAGAATAGATCACAAAAAATTCAAAACTTCTAAAAATTCAATTGAAACGAAGAGAATAGCTCACAAAAAATGCAAGTCTTGCAAAAAAAAATTCAAGGGAAAAGAAGAGAATAGCTCACAAAAAAAATCAAATCTCCCAAAAATGCAAGTGAAACGAAGAGACTACATCACAAAAAATGCATAACTTCCAAAAATTCAATTGAAACGAAGAGAATAGCTCACAAAAAATGCAAGTCTTCCAAAAAAATCAAAGGAAACAAAGAGAATAGCTCACAAAAAATAGCTAGCTTGTGGCCCGGACGATCCGATCTCATGAAAACTGACTACATACCCGTGGCTCGGATCGACAAGCTAGCTCGGATCGGCGATCTGAGCTCATTCCATCATGCATTCCCGTCTTCTACTCCATAAATGACTCACCTCTTTGTATTCACTTGAGAACTAAACATCCTTTAGTTCAGCTCGAATCACAACGTGCACTAGAATCCGTTCCAGCTCGGGTCTCATCTCAAAGATCCTTGCATTCACCAACAACACCTCCCCTATATAAGTTATTAGTCCAAGTCTTGCTCTTCCGTAGAAATTTGAGGCGAAGAGAACAACTCGCAACAAATCCAAATCTTCCAAAAAATCAAGGGAAATGGGGAGAATAGCTCACAAATAATTCAAATCTTCAAAAAAATCAAGTGAAACGAGGAGAATAGCTCACAAAAAATTCAAATCTTCCAAATATCAAACCCAAAAGCTTCGCACACATTACAAATCAAACAGCTTGTACCGAGCGACCCAAACGCTAGACAAGGGCTCACCCTTAATAAGAGAATCAGTGTTTGACTTGTGGGCCGGGCGAGCCGATCTCATGAAAACTGCCTACATACCCGTGGCTCAGATCAGCGAGCTGACTCGGATCGTCGATCTGAGCTCATTCCATCATGCATTCCCGTGTTCTACTCCATAAAACGACTCACCTCTTTGTATTCACTTGAGAACTGAACATCCTTTAGCTCAGCTTGAATCACAACGCGCACTAGAATCCGTTCCAGCTCGGGTCTCATCTCAAAGATCCTTTCATTCACCAACAACACCTCCCCTATATAAGTTATTAGTCCAAGTCTTGCTCTTCCGTAGAAATTTGAGGCGAAGAGAACAACTCTCAAAAATTCCAATTCTTCCAAAAAAATCAAGGGAAACGGGGAGAATAGCTCACAAATAATTCAAATCTTCAAAAATATCAAGTGAAACGAGGAGAATAGCTCACAAAAAATTTAAATCTTCCAAATATCAACCCAAAAGCTTTGCACACATTACAAATCGAACAGCTTGTACCGAGCGACCCAAACGCTAGACAAGGGCTCACCCTTAATAAGAGAATCGATGTTTGACTTGTGGGCCGGGCGAGCCGATCTCATGAAAACTACCTACATACCCATGGCTCGGATCAGCGAGCTGGCTCGGATCGACGAGATAGCTCGGATCGACGATCTGAGATCATTCCATCATGCATTCCCATGTTCTACTCCATAGAATGACTCACCTCTTTGTATTCACTTGAGAACTGAACATCCTTTAGCTCAGCTCGAATCACAACGCGTACTAGAATCCGTTCCAGCTCGGATCTCATCTCAATGATTCTTACATTCACCAACAACACCTCCCCTATATAAGTTATTAGTCCGAGTCTTGCTCCCCCGTAGAAATGCTCGCCAACGCCGAAAGGTCACAAAAAATTTAAATCTCATAAATGACTCAGCTCGACGGGCTGGCTCGGATCGTACATACCCGTGGCTCGGATCGACGAGCTAGCTCGGATCGGCGATCTGAGCTCATTCCATCATGCATTCCCATGTTCTACTCCATAGAATGAGTCACCTCTTTGTATTCACTTGAGAACTGAACATCCTTTAGCTCAGCTCGAATCATAACGCGCACTAGAATCCGTTCCAGCTCGGGTCTCATCTCAGTGATCCTTACATTCACCAACAACACCTCCCCTATATAAGTTATTAGTCCGAGTCTTACTCCCCCGTAGAAATGCTCGCCAACGCCGAAAGGTCACAAAAAATTTAAATCTTGTAAAAGACTCAGCTCGACGGGCTGGCTCGGATCGCCGAGCTGGCTCGGATCGCCGAGCTGGCTCGGATCGCCGAGCTGGCTCGGATCGCCGAGCTGGCTCGGATCGCCGAGCTGGCTCGGATCGCCGAGTTGAGCTCAATCCATCATGCATTCCCGTGTTCTACTCCATGGAATAACTCGCCTATTTGTAATCACTTGAGAATTCAACATCCTTTAGCTCAACTCGAATCACAACGCGCACTAGAATCCGTTCCAGCTCGGGTCTCATCTCAAAGATCCTTCCATCCACCAACACCACCTCCCCTATATAAGTTATTAGTCCAAGTCTTGCTCCCCCGTAGAAATGCTCGCCGACACGGATAGGTCACGAAAACTTTAAATCTCGTAAAAGACTCAGCTCGACAAGCTAGCTCGAATCCGTGAGCTGGCTCGGATCGACGAGCTGAGCTCAATCCATCATGCATTCCCGTGTTCTACTCCATAGAACAACTCACCTATTTGTATTCACTTGAGAACTCAACATCCTTTAGCTCAGCTCGAATCACAATGGGCACTAGAATCCATTCCATCTCGAGTCTCATCTCAAAGATCCTTACATCCACCAACAACACCTCCCCTATATAAGTTATTAGTCCGAGTCTTGCTCCCACGTAGAAATGCTTGCCGACGCCGATAAGTCACAAAAACTTAAAATCTCGTAAAAGGCTCGGATCGCCAAGCGAGCTGGCTCGGATCACCGAGCGAGCTGACTCGAATCGGCGAGCTGGCACGGTTTGCCGAGCGAGCCGGCTCGGTTTTCCAAGCTGGCTGGCTCGGATCGCCGAGCCGGCTCGGCTCAAATCGGATCGGATCCATCATGCATTCCCGTGTTCTACTCCATAAAACAACTTGCCTATTTGTATTCCTTTGAGAACTCAATATCCTTTAGCTTAGCTCTAATCACAATGCGCACTAGAATTTGTTCCAGCTTGGGTCTCATCTCAAAAATCCTCACATCCACCAACAACACCTCCCCTACGAGGATAAGTTATTAGTCCGAGTCTTTCTCCCCCATACAAATGCTTGCCGACGTCGATAGGTCGCAAAAAATTTAAATCTCGTAAAAGGCTCAACTTGACGAGCTGGCTCGGATCGTCGAGCTGGCTCAGATCGACAAGCTGGATCGGATCAACGAGCTGGCTCGGATCCGCGAGATGAGCTCAATCCATCATGCATTCCTGAGTTCTACTCCATAGAACAACTCGCCTATTCATATTCACTTGAGAACTCAACATCCTTAAGCTCAGCTCGAATCGTCTATGCACGAACCCATGCATAGCATTCAGGTATCAAATGGCATATCCAAAAATATCCGTAGAGAGCTAGCAAATCAATCATAGGCAGCATTGGCATAGATCGAGGTGAACATCATTTGATGCGATTTGACTAGTTACCATTGGGATGCCTTCGTGGCAATAGGGCCGACTTGAAACAAACCAACACAGCTTGATGTGATAGGGGTCATTTCATAATGACTGTTGGATGACTTTGTGGTGGTATGGCTAACTTACAATGGATGGGTGTAGTGTTGATGTGACAAGATCACCTCATACTAGAAATAGAGCTAACACGTCGACTGACTTGAACTGACATGTAAGGGACTCGATCCGAGGTGTAACAAAGGAGTTGTTTGGTGCACTCAGGAGTAGGGTCATGTCAGGGACTTGATTCGAGGAGCATTCATGGGGTTGTGCGACAAGTTGTTAATAGTTTTGGCCTGGGTAAGGTTTAGAGTCAAGTCGAGGTGTCATTCGAGCTGCATGAAGTAGCATGGACTGCTTTGTGCAGAGTGGCATTGGATCTTGTTGGGGACTCGATCCGAGGTGAAATCAACTAGGTATTGGAATGGGAAGTTGGGGACTTTTCCATGGGAGACTTGGAACATGTGCGAGATGGTGGCGTAATGAGCTAGTTCAGAACTATGTTGGACTATGAGATGCATTGGTTGCATGTACGTAGGAGGTCTTCATGACATTGGCTCGTGCAAGCCACAAGTCCTAATCTGGATGCAAGTTCACATCTTGAGGACAACTCATTAGTGGAGAAGTTCTCAAACTCAATTCTTGAGAGGTGTCTTGCTAGCTCAAATCGGTGAGTTGGCTCAGATCGGCTAGCTCAATCAGATTGGCGAGCTGGCTCCGATTGACGAGTTGGGCTCATCTCAGAGGTCGTTACATCCGTAAACAATACCTATCCCGTTATGACCCTAGAGATCTGGGTTACTTTGCCGACTCTAGTGATCCGGTGATCCAAGTCAATCCGGCGAATTGAGTCGATCCGGTGACCCGAGTTGTTCTGGTGATCTAAATTACTTATGTGACTGGAGTAATTCAAGTTGGGGGACTTGACAACTTGGCATGCTGAGCCGAATTCATTGATGAGTTGGCATACTCGTCAGCATAGGTATAGGAATGGGAAGTCATGGACTTTTCCATGAGAGACTTGGAATGAGTTAGCCTAGCTCACTTGTGAGTGGGGTCAAAAGTCACATTTGTTGACCTGAGTTGATCTCGCGACCTGAGCTGATTTGGCTGGCGGCCTGAGTTGGTGTGGTGACCCAAGTTGATCTGGCTAGCGACCTGAGTTGATCCAGCGATCCGACTTCATCCGTCGACCTGACCGAGTTGGTCAGGTGATCTGGTGACCCGACCTGACCTGGTTGGTGAGTCGAGTTGATGTGGCGACCCGAGTTGATCTGGCTGGCGACCCAAAATGATCCCGTGACCTGACCCGATCTGAAGACCTGACCCGACCCAACCCGAGTTGGTCTGGCAATCTGGTGACCCGAGTTGTTCTGGTTGGCGACTCGAGTCGATATGTTGACCCAAGTTGATCCGGTGACCCGACCCAATCCGGAGACCTGACCCGACCAAACTTGACCTAACTTTAGTTAGTCAGGTGATTTGGCGACCCAATATGATCTATATGGATACCTGAGTCGATGTAGGGACCCGAGTAGATTTGGCTGGCGGCCCGAGTCGATCTGACAACCCGTCCTAATCTGGAGACCCGAGTCGATCCGACGACTCGAGTTGATTCGGCAACCCGAGTGGATTTGACGACCTGTGTCGATCTGGTGACCCGAGTTGTTCTGGCGATCTGAGTTACTTATGCAACTCGAGTGATCTGAGCTGGTGGACTTGACAGCTTGGCATATTGGATCGAGGTGATCCAAGATTGAATGAGTTAGCACAGATCGAGGTGAACATCATTTGATGTGATTTAACTTGCGATCTGACTGGTTATCATTGGGATGCCTTCGTGGCAATAGGGCCGACTTGAAATAGAGATCTGAGTCGATCTGACGACTCCAGTGATTCGAGTCGATCTGGCAAGTCTAGCGATCCAAGTTGGCTAGGCAACTTCGTCAATCTAAGTTAGTCAGGTGATCTTGCGACCTGAGTTGATCTGGATGGTGACCCGAGTTGATCCGACTGGCAACCCAAGTTGTTTTGGGGACTCGAGTCGATCCAGAAACCCGAGTTGACTCGGCGATGCGAGTCGATCCAATGATCCGAATTACTTATGCGACTGGAGTAATTCAAGTTGGGGGACTTGACAGCTTGGCATGCTAAGGCGACTTCATTGATGAGTTGGCATACTTGTCAGCATTACTATTGTGCATATTAGATTGAGGTGATCCAAGTTTGAATGAGTTGGCATGGATCGAGGTGGACATCATTTGATGCAGTCTGACTAGTTATTGTTAGACGCAGTGTTGAAATGACCCGGGGTCATTTCATATAACCGCTGGGAGGCTTTCGTGGTAGTAGGGCAAGACCTGCGATGAGAACTTAACAAGGTCGCTGGCGGGGTTGAAACTCGTAGGAAAAAATGGATAAAGGAGGCTCTATACAAGGAAAAGAACAAAATTTTCAAGTTATAAAAAACTTAAATCACTAGAGCCATCCATGGAGTCACGCCTAGCTCGTTGGCGACGGGATCCCGGTGAGCTCGCTCACGAGCAAGATCTCGGACAGGATCCGGTCGAGCTCGTTGGCGATCCTCAGGGCGGGGTCAAAAGTCCTAAAAAAATAGACAAAGGAGGCTTCGTACAATGAAAAGAATGAAAAAACTAGAGTTGAAAAAGAAAACCACTCGTGCCATTCATGGAGTCACACCCAACTTAGTGACCCAAATTGATCGGGTGACCCGACCTAACCCGAGTTGGTTAGGTGATGTGGTGACCCGAGCTGATCTGGCTGACGACCCGAGTCGATGTGGCGACCTGAGTTGATCTGGTTGGCGACAAGAATTGATCTGGCAACCCGACCCGATCTAGAGAACTGACCCAACCCGATCTAGAGACCTGACCCAACCCGACCCGACCCAACTTGGCCTGGCAATCTGGTGACCCGAGTTGATCTGGTTGGTGACCCGAGTCAATTTGTTGACCTGAGTTGATCAGGCTGGCATACTTAGTTGACTTCATTGATGAGTTTGCATACTCGTTAGTATTACTATTATGCATATTAGATTGAGGCGATCCAAGTTTGAATGAGTTAGCCTAGCTCGCTTGCGAGTGGGGTCAAAACTCAAATTTGTTAACCCGAGTTGATCTGGCTGGTGACCCGAGTTGATTTGGTGACCCGAGCTGATTTGGCTGGCGACCTAAGTCGATGTGATGATCTGAGTTGATCTGGCTGGCGACCTGAGTTGATCTGGCGATCTGACTTCATCCGTCGACCTGACTCGAGTTGGTCAGGTGATCTAATGACCTGAGCTGATCTGGTTGGCGAGTCGAGTCGAGTCGATGTAGCAACTCGAGTTGATCTGGCTGGCGAGCTGAAATGATCCCGCGACTTGACCCAATCTGGAGACCTTACCCGACCTGACCTGAGTTGGTCTGGCGACCCAAGTTGATCTGGTTGGTGACTCGAGTCGATGTGTTGACCCGAGTTGATCTGGCTGGAGACCCAATTTGATCTGGTGACCCGACTCGATCCAGAGACCCGACCTAACCTAAGTTAGTCAGGTGATTTGGTGACCTGATTTGATCTATCTGGATACCCGAATCGATCCGATGAACCGAGTCGATCGGACGACCCATCCTGATCTGGAGACCTGAGTCGATCCGGTGACCTGCGTCAATACGGTGACCCGAGTCGATTCGAGGACTCGAGTCGATCCGGTGACCCGAGTCGATCTGGCGACCCGAGTCGATCTGATGACTCGAGTTAATTAGGTGACCCAAGTTGTTTTGGCAATACGAGTTACTTATGCGACTCGAGTGATCCGAGCTAGCAAACTAGACAGCTTGGCATATTGGAATGTGTTAACAACATAAGCTGATGTGTTGACCCGAGTTGATCATGTTAGTGACCCGAGTTGATCTAATTAGCGACCTGAGTTGATCCGGTGACCCGACCTGATCAGGAGACCTAACCCAACCTGACCTAAGTTAGTTAGGTGATTTGGTGACCCGAGCTGATCTATCTGGATACTCGAGTTGATGTGGCAACCTAAGTTGATCTGGCTGGTGACCCGAATTAATCTGGTGACCCGACCTAACCTGAGTTGGTTAGGTGATGTGGCAACCTGAGCTGATCTAGGTGATGACCCAAGTCGATGTGGTGACTTGAGTTAATCTAGCTAGCAACCCGAGTTGATCCAGCGACCTATCGCGATCTAGAGACCCGAGTCAAGCCGGCAACCCGAGTCGACCTAACGACCTGAGTGATCTAAGTTTATTATGGTAGTTGGAGTTACTTATGCGACTCGACTGATCTAAGTTGGAGGACTTGACAACTTGGCATACTGAGATGACTTCATTGATGAGTTTGCATACTCATCAGCATTACTATTGTGCATATTGGATGTGGTGACCTGAGTTGATCTGGCTAGGGACCTGATCTGGCTGGTGACCTAAGTCGATGTGGTGACCT
The DNA here is from genome assembly GCA_027943335.1 of Chamaecyparis obtusa. Taxonomy (NCBI): domain Eukaryota; kingdom Viridiplantae; phylum Streptophyta; class Pinopsida; order Cupressales; family Cupressaceae; genus Chamaecyparis; species Chamaecyparis obtusa. The sequence continues at coordinate 232,233 of BSBK01009586.1, read as the reverse complement.
AAGTTGATCTAGCTCAGGACCCGACTTGATCTGGTGACCCGACTTGATCTAGAGACCCCACCTGAGTTGAGTTCATCGAGCGATCTAGGGATCCAAGATGATCTAGCTGACTACCTGAGTCGATGTGGTGTCCCGAGTCGATCTGGCAACTCGAGTTGATCTGGCTGGCGACCCAAGTTGGCTAGGTGATGTGGCAACCTGAGTCAATGTGGCGATCAAGGCTGATTTGGTTGGCGACCTAAGTTGGTCAGGTGATCTGGTGACCAGAGCTGATCTAGCGACCCGAGTTGATCTAGTTGGCGACCCATGTGATGACCTAAGTTGATTTGGCTAGCGACACGAGTTGATCAAGTGACCCGTCCCGATCCAAAGACCTGAGTCGATTCGGCTATGTCAACCCAGCAACCTGAGTTGACTTGATGACCCGAGTCGACCCCGTGACCTGAGTCGACCTAGTGACCCGAGTCACTATGGTGACCTAATTTATTATGGCTATCTGAGTTACTTATGCGACTCGAGTGATCTAAGTTGGGGGACTTGACATACTGAGATGACTTCATTGATGTGTTTGCATACTCATCAACATTACTATTGTGCATATTAGATTTATGCGATCCAAGTTTAAATGAGTTGGCCTAGCTTGATCGTGAGCGAGGTCAAAAGTTGTAAAAAAAATAGACAAAGGAGGCTCCCTACGACAAAAAGAATGAAAAAACCAGAGTTAAAAAAAAATCACTCAGGCCATACATGGAGTCACGCCCTTCTTATTGTCGAGCTAGAAGCGGAGACTTGACTATGATAATACTTGAAGAGGAGTATGGGTCAATCATTCAAAAAGTGGACAGACTCACTGGAGATCTAAGTAGGTCAGGCTATCTAGTGACCTGACCTAATCTGGCTGGTGACCCGAGTCGATGTGGTGACCTGAGTTGATCTGGCTCGGGACCCGACTTGATCTGGTGACTCGACTCGATCTAGAGACCCCACCCGACCTGAGTTCATCGGGCGATCTGGTGATCTGAGATGATCTAGCTAACTACCTGAGTCGATGTCGTGTCCTGAGTTGATCTGGCGAACCGAGTTGGCCAGGTGATGTGGTGACCCAAGCTGATCTGGCTGGCGACCCGAGTCGGTTAGGTGATTTGGCGACCAGAGCAGATTTGGCTAGTGACCCAAGCTGATCTGGTGACCTGAGTTGATCTAATTGGTGACTCATGTGGTGACCCGAGTTGATCAAGTGACCTGTCCTGATCTAGAGACCCGAGTCGATCCAATAACCTGAGTTGACCCGGCGACCCGAGTCAACTTGACGACCCGAGTCAACCCAGCGACCTGCGTCGACCTAGTGACCCGCGTCGACCCAGTGACTCGCGTCGACCCAGTGACCCGTGTCGACCCAGTGACCCGTGTCAAACTGGCGACCCATGTCGAACCGGTGACTCGTGTTGACCTGACAACCCGCATCGACCTGGTGACCCAAGTCAACCCAAGTCGACTCGAGGCCCGAGTTGATCTGGCAACCCAAGTCGACCCGAGTCGACCCGATAACCTGAGTCAACCGAGTCACCTGAGTTGATCTGGCTGGTGACCCGAGTTGGCCAAGTAATGTGGCGACCTGAGTCAATGTGGTGACCCAAGCTGATCTGGCGACCACAGCTGATCTGGCTGGTGACCCAAGCTGATCTGGCGATCCGAGTTGATCTAGTTGGGGACCAGTGTGGTGACCTGAGTTGATCTCGCTAGCTACCTAACTTGATCTAGTTGGTGACCCGTGTGGTGACCGAGTCGACCCAGTGACCTGAGTCAATCGGTTGACCCAGTGACCTGAGTCAACTGAGTCAACCCGATGACAAGAGTCAATCGAGTCGACATGGTGACCTGAGATGACCGAGTCAGTCAGGTGATTGAGTCGACCCAGTGACCTGAATCGATTGAGTCGACCCGAGTCGACCAGGAGACCTTAGTAGACTAGGTCGACCCGTGTCAACCCAAGTCAACTTGAGGCCTGAGTCGATCCAGCAACCCAAGTCGACTCGGTGACCCGAGTCGACCCAGTGACCCAAGTCGACCTGATGACCTGAGTCAACCGAGTCGACCCGGTGACCCGAGTTGACCGAGTCGACCCAATGACCCGAGTCAATCGAGTCGACCCGAGTCGACCCAGCGACTGGGGTTTCTGTGGTGACCTAATTTATTATGGCAGTTGGAGTTACTCATTGGCGACCAGAGCTGATCTAGCAACCCGAGTTGATCTAGTTGGCGACCTAACCTGATCTAGCTGGCGAACTAATTTTGTCAGGTGATTTGGCGACAAGAGTTGATTTGGCTGGTGACCCAAGCTGATATGGTGACCTGAGTAAATCTAGTTGGGGACCCGTGTGGTGACTTGAGTTGATCTCGCTAGAAACTTGAGTTGATCCAATGACCCCTCCTGATCTAGAGGCCCGAGTCAACCCGAGTTGACCCGGTGACCCGAGTCACTCGAGTCGACCCGAGTCAATCGAGTCGACCCAGTGACTTGAGTCAACCGAGTCGACCCAGTGACCCGAATCAACCGAGTCGGTCAAGTGACTGAGTCGACCCGGTGACCTGAGTCGACTGAGTTGACCCAGTCGACCTGGTGACCTGAGTCGACAGAGTTGACCCAGTGACCTGAGTCAACTGAGTCGACCTGGTGACCCGAGTCAACTAAGTCGACCTAAGTCAGTCAGGTGATTAAGTCGACCCGAGTTGACCAAGTGACCCGAGTCAACCGAATCGACCGAGTGACCTGAGTCAACTGAGTCGACCCGATGACCCGAGTCAACTGAGTCGACCTGAGTCAACCGAGTCGACCGAGTCAACGTGGTGACCCGAGTCAACTGAGTCGGTCAGGTGACTAAGTCGACCCGAGTCAACCAGAGTCGACTGAGTCAACCTAGTGACCTGAATCAATTGAGTCGACCCGGTGACCTGAGTTGACTAGGTCGACCCGTGTCAACCCAAGTCGACTCGAGGCTTGAGTCAATCCAGCAACCCAAGTCGACTCGGTGACCCGAGTCGACCCAGTGACCCGATGACCCGAGTCGACCCGGTGACCCGAGTTGACCGAGTCGACCCAATGACCCGAGTCAACTGAGTCGACCCGGTGACCTGAGTCAACCAAGTCGACCCAGCGACCGGGGTTTTTATGGTGGCCTAATTTATTATGGTAGTCAGAGTTACTCACTGGCGACTAGAGCTGATCTAGCACCCCGAGTTGATCTAGTTAGCGACCTAACCTGATCTGGCTGGTGAACTAATTTTGTCAGGTGATCTGGCGATAAGAGCTGATCTGGTTGGTGACCCAAGCTGATATGGTGACTCGAGTAAATCTAGTTGCCGACCCATGTGGTGACCTGAGTTGATCTCGCTAGCGACTTGAGTTGATCCAATGACCCGTCTCGATCTAGAGGCTCGAGTCGAGCCAGCAACCCAAGTCGAGCTAGCAACCCGAGTCAACCGAGTCGACCTGATGACCTGAGCCAACCGAGTCGACTCGGTGACCCGGTGACCTGAATCAACCGAGTCGACCCGGTGACCAGAGTCGACTAAGTCGACCCAGTCGACCTGAGTCAACCGAGTCGACCCAGTGACCTGAGTCGACCCGATGACCCGAGCCAACCGAGTCGACCTAGTGACCCGGTGACCCGAATCAACCGAGTCGACCCGGTGACTAGAGTTGACTAAGTCGACCCAGTCGACCTGAGTCAACCGAGTCGACCCAGTGACCCGAGTCGACCCGATGACCCGAGCCAACCGAGTCGACCAGTGACCCGGTGACCCGAATCAACCAAGTCGACCCGGTGACCAGAGTCGACTGAGTCGACTCGGTGACCCGAGTCAACCGAGTCGATAGAGTTAACCCAGTGACCCGAGTCAACCGTGTCAACCCAATGACCTGAGTTGACATGGTGACCTGAGTCAACCAAGTTGACCTAAGTCAGTAAGGTGACTGAGTCGACCCGAGTCGACTCGGTGACCTGAGTCAACTGAGTCGACCTGGTGACCTAAGTCAACTAAGTCGACCCGGTGACCTGAGTTGACCCAGTGACATGAGTCAACCGAGTCGACCCGATGACTTGAGTCAACCGAGTCGACCCTGTGACCTGAGTCAACCGAGTCGACCCAGCGACCTGAGTCACTGTGGTGACCCAATTTATTATGGCAGTCGAAGTTACTGGCTGGCGACCCGAGTTGATCTAGTTGGTGACATAAGCTGATCTGGCTGGTGACCTAATTTTGTTAGGTGATCTGGTGACCAGAGCTGATCTAGCTGGTGACCCAAGCTGATCTGGCGACCTGAGTTGATCTAGTTGGCGACCCGTGTGGTGACCTGAGTTGATCTAGTTGGCGACCCGTGTGGTGACCTGAGTTGATCTCGCTAGCGACTTGAGTTGACCAAGTGACTCATCCCGATTTAGAGGCCTAAGTCGATCCGGCAACCCAAGTCAACCCGGTGACTTGAGTCAACCGCGTCGACCGAGTCAACCTAGTGACCCGAGTCGATCGAGTCGACTCGATGACCTGAGTCAACTGAGTTGACCCGATGACCTGAGTCAATTGAGTCGACCTGGTGACCCAAGTCAACCGAGTCGACCTAAGTCGACCCGGTGACTTGAGTCAACCGAGTCAACCCGGTGACCTGAGTCAACTGAGTCGACCGAGTTGACCTAGTGACCTAAGTCAACCAAGTCGACCCAGTGACCCGACTCGACCGAGTCGACCCAGCGACCCGAGTCGCTGTGGTGACCCAATTTATTATGGCAGTCAAAGTTATTGGCTAGCGACCAGAGTTGATCTAGCGACCTGAATTGATCTAGTTGGCAACCTAAGCTGATCTGGTTGTCGACCTAATTTTGTGAGGTGATCTAGTGACCAGAGCTAATTTGGCTGTCGACCTAATTTTGTGAGGTGATCTAGCAACCAGAGCTGATCTGGCTGGTGACCCAATCTGATCTGGCGACTCGAGTTGATCTAGTTGGCGACCTGTGTGGTGACCTGAGTTGATCTCGCTAGCGACTTGTGTTGATCTAGTGACCCATCCTGATCTAGAGGCTTGAGTTGATCCAACAACCCAAGTCGATCCGAGTCGACCGAGTCGACTCGATCATCCGAGTCAACCGAGTTGACCCGGTGACCCGAGTCGACCCGGTGACCTGAGTCAATCGAGTCGACCCGGTGACCTGAGTCAACTGAGTCAACCCAGTGACCTGAGTCAACCGAGTCGACCCGAGTCAACTGAGTTGACGCGGTGACCCGAGTCAACCAAGTCGATCGATTCAACCCGGTGATCCGAGTCGACCTGAGTCGACCGAGTCGGTTAGGTGACTGAGTCGACCCGATGACCTAAGTTGACCGAGTCGACCCAGTGACCTGACTCAATTGAGTCGACCCAGTGACCCGAGTCAACTGAGTCGACCCAATGACTCGAGTCAACCGAGTCGACCTGGTGACCCAAGTCAACTGAGTCGACCGAGTTGACCCGATGACCCGAGTCAACTGAGTCGACCCAGTGACCCAAGTCGCTGTGGTGACCTAATTTATTATGGCAGTTAAAGTTACTAGCTGGCGACCAGAGCTGAGCTGGCAACCTGAATTGATCTAGTGGGTGACCTAAGCTGATCTGGCTAGTGACCTAATTTTGTCAGGTCATCTGGAGACCAGAGCTGATCTGGCTGGTGACCCAAGTTGATTTGGTGACTCAAGTTGATCTAGTTGGCGACCCGTGTGGTGACCTGAGTTGATCTTGCTAGCGATTTGAGTTGATCCAGTGACCCGTCCTGATCCAGAGGCCTGAGTCAATCCGGCAACCCAAGTCGACTCGGTGACCCGAGTCTATCGAGTTGACCGAGTGACCTGAGTCAACCGAGTCGACTCGATGACCCGAGTCAACCGAGTCGACTCGATGACCCGAGTCAACCGAGTCGACTGAGTCGACGTGGTGTCCCGAGTCGGTCAGGTGACCGAGTCGACCCGAGTAAACCAGAGTCGACTGAGTTGACCTAGTGACCTGAATCAATTGAGTCAACCTAGTGACCTGAGTCGACTAGGTCGACCCGTGTCAACCCAAGTCGACTCGAGGCCTAAGTTGATTCGGCAACCCAAGTCGACTCGGTGACCCACGTCGACCGAGTCGACCCAGTGACCCGAGTTGACCCGATGACCCGAGTTGACCCGGTGACCCGAGTTGATCAAGTTGACTGAGTTGACTGAGTCGACCCAGCGACCAGGGTTTTTGTGGTGACCCAATTTATTATGGCAGTCGGAGTTACTCACTGGCGACCAGAGCTAATCTAGCGACCTGAGTTGATCTAATTGGTGACCTAACCTGATCTGGTTGGTGAACTAATTTTGTCAGGTGATCTGGTGACAAGAGCTGATCTGGTTGGTGACCCAAGCTGATATGGCGACCTGAGTAAATCTAGTTGGTGATCCGTGTGGTGACCTGAGTTGATCTCGCTAGCGACTTGAGTTGATCCAGTGACCCATCCCGATCCAGAGGCCCGAGTCGAGCCGGCAACCCAACTCGACCTGAGTCAATCGAGTCGACTCGAGTCCACCGAGTCGACCCAGTGACCCGAGTCAACCTGGTCAACTCGATGACCCGAGCCAACCGAGTCGACCCAGTGACCCGGTGACTCGAATCAACTGAGTCGACCCGGTGACCAGAGTTGACTAAGTCGACCCAGCTGACTTGGTGACCTGAGTCGACAGAGTTGACCTAGTGACCTGAGTCAACCGTGTTGACCTGATGACCTAAGTTGACCTGGTGACCCAAGTCAACCAAGTCTACCTAAGTTAGTAAGGTGACTGAGTTGACCCGAGTCGACCTAGTGACCTGAGTCAACCGAGTCGACCTGGTGACTCGAGTCGACCCAGTGACATGAGTCAACTGAGTCGACCCAATGACCTGAGTCAACTGAGTCAACCGAGTCGACCCTATGACCTGAGTCAACCAAGTTGACCTAGCGACCCGAGTCACTATGGTGACCCAATTTATTATGGCAGTCAAAGTTATTGGCTGGCGACCTGAGTTGATCTAGTTGGTGACATAAGCTGATATGGCGACCAGAGCTGATCTAGCTGGTGACCCAAGCTAATCTGGTGACCCAAGTTGATCTAGTTGGCGACCCATGTGGTGACCTGAGTTGATCTCGCTAGTAACTTGAGTTGACCCGATGATCCATCTTGATCTAGAGGCCCGAGTCGATCCGGCAACCCAAGTCGACCTGGTGACCTGAGTCAACCGCGTCGACCGACTCGACCCAGTGACCTGAGTCAACTAAGTTGACCTGATGACTTGAGTCAACTGAGTTGACCCAATGACCGGAGTCAACTGAGTTGACCCGATGACCTGAGTCAACTGAGTTAACACGATGACTCGAGGCAACCAAGTCGACCCAAGTCGACCGAGTCAGTCAGGTGACTGAGTCGACCTAAGTCGACCTAGTGACCTGAGTCGACCGAGTCAACCCGGTGACTCGAGTCAACAGAGTCGACCGAGTCGACCCAGTGACCCGTGTCAACCGAGTTGACCTGGTGACCCGAGTCGATCGAGTCGACCCAGCGACCTGAGTCACTATGGTGACCTAATTTATTATGGCAGTCAGAGTTACTGGCTGGTGACTAGAGCTGATCTGGTGACCTGAATTGATCTAGTTGGCAACCTAAGCTGATTTGGCTGTCGACCTAATTTTGTGAGGTGATCTGGCGACCAGAGCTGATCTGGCTAGTGACCCAATCTGATTTGGTGACCTGAGTTGATCTAGTTGGTGACCCGTGTGGTGACCTGAGTTGATCTCACTAGCGACTTGTGTTGATCTAGTGACCCATCCCAATCTAGAGGCCTGAGTCGATCCGGCAACCCAAGTCGATTCGAGTTGACTCGGTGACCCGAGTCAACCGAGTCGACCCAGTGACCTGAGTCAATTGAGTCAACCCAGTGACCTGAGTCAACCGAGTCGACCCGATGACCCGAGTCAACCGAGTCAACCCGATGACCCGAGTCAACCGAGTCGACGCAGTGACCTGAGTCAACCAAGTCGATGCGGTGACCCAAGTCAACCGAGTCGACCCGGTGACCTGAGTCAACCGAGTTGACCTGAGTCAACCCGACGACCTGAGTCGACCCGATGACCCGACTCGATCGAGTCGACCTGGTGACCTGACTCGACCGAGTCGACCCAATGACCCGAGTCAACCGAGTCGACCCGGTGACCCGAGTCAACTGAGTCGACCGAGTTCACCCGGTGACCTGAGTCAATTGAGTCGACCCAGTGACCCAAGTTGCTAGTGACCTAATTTTGTTAGGTGATCTGGAGACCAGAGTTGATCTGGTTGGTGACCCAAGCTAATCTGGCGACCAGAGTTGATCTAGTTGGTGACCCGTGTGGTGACCTAAGTTGATCTTGCTAGCAACTTGAGTTGATCCAGTAACCCATCCTGATCCAGAGGCCTGAGTCGATCTGGTAACCCAAGTCGACCTGAGTCGACCTGGTGACCCGACTCAACCGAGTCGACCCGATGACCCGAATCAACCAAGTCGACCTGATGACCCGAGTCAACCAAGTCGACCTTGTGACCTGAGTCAACCAAGTCGACCCGAGTCAGTCAGGTGACTGAGTCAACCCGGTGACCTGAGTCGATTAAGTCAACGGAGTCCACCCAATGACCTGAGTCAACTGAGTCGATCGTGTCAACCCAGTAACCTAAGTCAACCCGGTGAATCGAGTCAACTGAGTCGATCGAGTCGACCCGGTGACCTGAGTCAACTGAGTCGACCTGAGTCGACTGAGTCAACCCAGTTACCTGAGTCACTGTGGTGACCTAATTTATTATGGTAGTCAGAGTTACTGGCTGGTGACCTAAGCTAATCTGGCTGGTGACTTAAGTTTGTCAGGTGATCTAGCGACCAGAGTTGATCTGGTTGGTGACCCAAGCTGATCTGGCGATGTGAGTTGATCTAGTTGGCGACCCGTGTGGTGACCTGAGTTGATCTCGCTAGCGACTTGAGTTGATCCAGTGACCCGTACTGATCCAGAGGCCCGAGTCGATCTGACAACCCAAGTCGACCCGGTGACCCGAGTCAACTTGGTGACTCGAGTCGATCCGATGACCTGAGTCAACTGAGTCATCCCGAGTCGACCGAGTCAGTCAGGTGACTGAGTCGACCCGGTGACCTGAGTCAACCAAGTCGACCTGGTGACCCAAGTCCATCGAGTCGACCGAGTCGACCCAGTGACCTGATTCAACCAAGTCGACCTGGTGACCCGAGTCAACCGAGTCGACCTGGTGACCCGAGTCGCTGTGGTGACCCAATTTATTATGGCAGTCAAAGTTTTTGGCTGGCAACCAGAGCTGATCTGGCGACCTGAGTTGATCTAGTTAGCGACCTAAGCTGATCTAGTTGGCGACCTAAGATGAAATGGTTGGTGACCCAGGCTGATCTAGTTAGTGACCTGATTTTGTCAGGTGATCTAGCGACTAGAGCTGATCTAGCTGGTGACCCAAGCTGATCTAGTGACCCGAGTTGATCTAGTTGGTTACCTGTGTGGTGACCTGAGCTGATCTCGCTAGCAACTTGAGTTGATCTAGTGACCCGTGCAATCTAGAGGCCCGAGTAGATCCGACAACCCAAGTCGACTTGAGTCGACCTGAGTCAACCGAGTCAGCTGAGTCGACCTAAGTCACCCTAGTCGACCCGGTGATCCAAGTCAACTGAGTTGACTCAAGTTGACTGCGTCGACCCGAGTCGACCGGGTCGGTCAGGTGACTGACTCGACCTGAGTCGATTTGGCTACCTGAGTCAACTCGGTGACCCGAGTCGATCGAGTCGACCGAGTCGACCAAGTCCACCCAGTGACCTGAGTCACCTTAGTCGACCGAGCGACCAGAGTCGTTGTAGTGACCTAATTTATTATGGCAGTATGAGTTACCGACTAGCGAGCAGAGTTGATCTAGCCACCCGAGATGATCTAGTTTGCGACCTGAGTTGATCTAGTTGGTGACCCGAGTTGATCTGCCTGTTGACCTAATTTTGTCAAGTGATCTAGCGACCAGAGCTGATCAAGCCGAGCGGAACCGAACCGGTCGAGCTCTCCGGGGAGCGGCGGGGCGGGATCGGCGCCGAGCTCGCTCCCGGGCGGGGTCGAAACTCGCGGAAAAAAAATGAACAAAGGAGGCCCCGTACGAGGATAAGAACGAAAAAACCAGAGTTAAATTAAAAAAAAAAAAAAAAAAAAAAAAAAAATTACTTTCGGGTCATACGTGTAGCCACGCCCAGCTCGCCCGCGGACGGGATCCCCATCGAGCTCGTCGAGCCGAGCGGCGCTCGCGGGCGGGGTCCGATCCGAGCGGAACCGAACCGGTCGAGCTCTCCGGGGAGCGGCGGGGCGGGATCGGCGCCGAGCTCGCTCCGGGGCGGGGTCGAAACTCGCGGAAAAAAAATGAACAAAGGAGGCTCCGTACGAGGATAAGAACGAAAAAACCAGAGTTAAAAAAAAAAAAAAAAAAAAAAAAAATACATTCGCGTCATACGTGTAGCCACGCCCAGCTCGCCCGCGGACGGGATCCCCATCGAGCTCGTCGAGCCGAGCGGCGCTCGCGGGCGGGGTCCGATCCGAGCGGAACCGAACCGGTCGAGCTCTCCGGGGAGCGGCGGGGCGGGATCGGCGCCGAGCTCGCTCCCGGGCGGGGTCGAAACTCGCGGAAAAAAAATGAACAAAGGAGGCTCCGTACGAGGATAAGAACGAAAAAACCAGAGTTTAAAAAAAAATTAAAAAAAAAAAATTACATTCGGGTCATACGTGTAGCCACGCCCAGCTCGCCCGCGGACGGGATCCCCATCGAGCTCGTCGAGCCGAGCGGCGCTCGCGGGCGGGGTCCGATCCGAGCGGAACCGAACCGGTCGAGCTCTCCGGGGAGCGGCGAGGCGGGATCGGCGCCGAGCTCGCTCCCGGGCGGGGTCGAAACTCGCGGAAAAAAAATGAACAAAGGAGGCTCCGTACGAGGATAAGAACGAAAAAACCAGAGTTAAAAAAAAAAAAAAAAAAAAAAAAAATTACATTCGGGTCATACGTGTAGCCACGCCCAGCTCGCCCGCGGACGGGATCCCATTCGAGCTCGTCGAGCCGAGCGGCGCTCGCGGGCGGGGTCCGATCCGAGCGGAACCGAACCGGTCGAGCTCTCCGGGGAGCGGCGGGGCAGGATCGGCGCCGAGCTCGCTCCCGGGCGGGGTCGAAACTCGCGGAAAAAAAATGAACAAAGGAGGCTCCGTACGAGGATAAGAACGAAAAAACCAGAGTTAAAAAAAAAAAAAAAAAAAAAATTACATTCGGGTCATACGTGTAGCCACGCCCAGCTCGCCCGCGGACGGGATCCCCATCGAGCTCGTCGAGCCGAGCGGCGCTCGCGGGCGGGGTCCGATCCGAGCGGAACCGAACCGGTCGAGCTCTCCGGGGAGCGGCGGGGCGGGATCGGCGCCGAGCTCGCTCCCGGGCGGGGTCGAAACTCGCGGAAAAAAAATGAACAAAGGAGGCTCCGTACGAGGATAAGAACGAAAAAACCAGAGTTAAAAAAAAAAAAAAAAAAAAAAAAAAATACATTCGCGTCATACGTGTAGCCACGCCCAGCTCGCCCGCGGACGGGATCCCCATCGAGCTCGTCGAGCCGAGCGGCGCTCGCGGGCGGGGTCCGATCCGAGCGGAACCGAACCGGTCGAGCTCTCCGGGGAGCGGCGGGGCGGGATCGGCGCCGAGCTCGCTCCCGGGCGGGGTCGAAACTCGCGGAAAAAAAATGAACAAAGGAGGCTCCGTACGAGGATAAGAACGAAAAAACCAGAGTTAAAAAAAAAAAAAAAAAAAAAAAAAAAATTACATTCGGGTCATACGTGTAGCCACGCCCAGCTCGCCCGCGGACGGGATCCCCATCGAGCTCGTCGAGCCGAGCGGCGCTCGCGGGCGGGGTCCGATCCGAGCGGAACCGAACCGGTCGAGCTCTCCGGGGAGCGGCGGGGCGGGATCGGCGCCGAGCTCGCTCCCGGGCGGGGTCGAAACTCGCGGAAAAAAAATGAACAAAGGAGGCCCCGTACGAGGATAAGAACGAAAAAACCAGAGTTAAAAAAAAAAAAAAAAAAAAAAAAATTACTTTCGGGTCATACGTGTAGCCACGCCCAGCTCGCCCGCGGACGGGATCCCCATCGAGCTCGTCGAGCCGAGCGGCGCTCGCGGGCGGGGTCCGATCCGAGCGGAACCGAACCGGTCGAGCTCTCCGGGGAGCGGCGGGGCGGGATCGGCGCCGAGCTCGCTCCGGGGCGGGGTCGAAACTCGCGGAAAAAAAATGAACAAAGGAGGCTCCGTACGAGGATAAGAACGAAAAAACCAGAGTTAAAAAAAAAAAAAAAAAAAAAAAAAATACATTCGCGTCATACGTGTAGCCACGCCCAGCTCGCCCGCGGACGGGATCCCCATCGAGCTCGTCGAGCCGAGCGGCGCTCGCGGGCGGGGTCCGATCCGAGCGGAACCGAACCGGTCGAGCTCTCCGGGGAGCGGCGGGGCGGGATCGGCGCCGAGCTCGCTCCCGGGCGGGGTCGAAACTCGCGGAAAAAAAATGAACAAAGGAGGCTCCGTACGAGGATAAGAACGAAAAAACCAGAGTTAAAAAAAAAATTAAAAAAAAAAAATTACATTCGGGTCATACGTGTAGCCACGCCCAGCTCGCCCGCGGACGGGATCCCCATCGAGCTCGTCGAGCCGAGCGGCGCTCGCGGGCGGGGTCCGATCCGAGCGGAACCGAACCGGTCGAGCTCTCCGGGGAGCGGCGAGGCGGGATCGGCGCCGAGCTCGCTCCCGGGCGGGGTCGAAACTCGCGGAAAAAAAATGAACAAAGGAGGCTCCGTACGAGGATAAGAACGAAAAAACCAGAGTTAAAAAAAAAAAAAAAAAAAAAAAAAAATTACATTCGGGTCATACGTGTAGCCACGCCCAGCTCGCCCGCGGACGGGATCCCCATCGAGCTCGTCGAGCCGAGCGGCGCTCGCGGGCGGGGTCCGATCCGAGCGGAACCGAACCGGTCGAGCTCTCCGGGGAGCGGCGGGGCGGGATCGGCGCCGAGCTCGCTCCCGGGCGGGGTCGAAACTCGCGGAAAAAAAATGAACAAAGGAGGCTCCGTACGAGGATAAGAACGAAAAAACCAGAGTTTTAAAAAAAAAAAAAAAAAAAAATTACATTCGGGTCATACGTGTAGCCACGCCCAGCTCGCCCGCGGACGGGATCCCCATCGAGCTCGTCGAGCCGAGCGGCGCTCGCGGGCGGGGTCCGATCCGAGCGGAACCGAACCGGTCGAGCTCTCCGGGGAGCGGCGGGGCGGGATCGGCGCCGAGCTCGCTCCCGGGCGGGGTCGAAACTCGCGGGAAAAAAATGAACAAAGGAGGCTCCGTACGAGGATAAGAACGAAAAAACCAGAGTTAAAAAAAAAAAAAAAAAAAAAAAAAAAAATTACATTCGGGTCATACGTGTAGCCACGCCCAGCTCGCCCGCGGACGGGATCCCCATCGAGCTCGTCGAGCCGAGCGGCGCTCGCGGGCGGGGTCCGATCGGAGCGGAACCGAACCGGTCGAGCTCTCCGGGGAGCGGCGGGGCGGGATCGGCGCCGAGCTCGCTCCCGGGCGGGGTCGAAACTCGCGGAAAAAAAATGAACAAAGGAGGCTCCGTACGAGGATAAGAACGAAAAAACCAGAGTTAAAAAAAAAAAAAAAAAAAAAAATTACATTCGGGTCATACGTGTAGCCACGCCCAGCTCGCCCGCGGACGGGATCCCCATCGAGCTCGTCGAGCCGAGCGGCGCTCGCGGGCGGGGTCCGATCCGAGCGGAACCGAACCGGTCGAGCTCTCCGGGGAGCGGCGGGGCGGGATCGGCGCCGAGCTCGCTCTCGGGCGGGGTCGAAACTCGCGGAAAAAAAATGAACAAAGGAGGCCCCGTACGAGGATAAGAACGAAAAAACCAGAGTTAAAAAAAAAAAAAAAAAAAAAAAAAAAAAAAAACTTTCGGGTCATACGTGTAGCCACGCCCAGCTCGCCCGCGGACGGGATCCCCATCGAGCTCGTCGAGCCGAGCGGCGCTCGCGGGCGGGGTCCGATCCGAGCGGAACCGAACCGGTCGAGCTCTCCGGGGAGCGGCGGGGCGGGATCGGCGCCGAGCTCGCTCCGGGGCGGGGTCGAAACTCGCGGAAAAAAAATGAACAAAGGAGGCTCCGTACGAGGATAAGAACGAAAAAACCAGAGTTTTAAAAAAAAAAAAAAAAAAATTACATTCGGGTCATACGTGTAGCCACGCCCAGCTCGCCCGCGGACGGGATCCCCATCGAGCTCGTCGAGCCGAGCGGCGCTCGCGGGCGGGGTCCGATCCGAGCGGAACCGAACCGGTCGAGCTCTCCGGGGAGCGGCGGGGCGGGATCGGCGCCGAGCTCGCTCCCGGGCGGGGTCGAAACTCGCGGAAAAAAAATGAACAAAGGAGGCTCCGTACGAGGATAAGAACGAAAAAACCAGAGTTAAAAAAAAAAAAAAAAAAAAAATTACATTCGGGTCATACGTGTAGCCACGCCCAGCTCGCCCGCGGACGGGATCCCCATCGAGCTCGTCGAGCCGAGCGGCGCTCGCGGGCGGGGTCCGATCCGAGCGGAACCGAACCGGTCGAGCTCTCCGGGGAGCGGCGGGGCGGGATCGGCGCCGAGCTCGCTCCCGGGCGGGGTCGAAACTCGCGGAAAAAAAATGAACAAAGGAGGCTCCGTACGAGGATAAGAACGAAAAAACCAGAGTTAAAAAAAAAAAAAAAAAAAAAAAAAATACATTCGCGTCATACGTGTAGCCACGCCCAGCTCGCCCGCGGACGGGATCCCCATCGAGCTCGTCGAGCCGAGCGGCGCTCGCGGGCGGGGTCCGATCCGAGCGGAACCGAACCGGTCGAGCTCTCCGGGGAGCGGCGGGGCGGGATCGGCGCCGAGCTCGCTCCCGGGCGGGGTCGAAACTCGCGGAAAAAAAATGAACAAAGGAGGCTCCGTACGAGGATAAGAACGAAAAAACCAGAGTTAAAAAAAAAAAAAAAAAAAAAAAAAAAATTACATTCGGGTCATACGTGTAGCCACGCCCAGCTCGCCCGCGGACGGGATCCCCATCGAGCTCGTCGAGCCGAGCGGCGCTCGCGGGCGGGGTCCGATCCGAGCGGAACCGAACCGGTCGAGCTCTCCGGGGAGCGGCGGGGCGGGATCGGCGCCGAGCTCGCTCCCGGGCGGGGTCGAAACTCGCGGAAAAAAAATGAACAAAGGAGGCCCCGTACGAGGATAAGAACGAAAAAACCAGAGTTAAAAAAAAAAAAAAAAAAAAAAAAAATTACTTTCGGGTCATACGTGTAGCCACGCCCAGCTCGCCCGCGGACGGGATCCCCATCGAGCTCGTCGAGCCGAGCGGCGCTCGCGGGCGGGGTCCGATCCGAGCGGAACCGAACCGGTCGAGCTCTCCGGGGAGCGGCGGGGCGGGATCGGCGCCGAGCTCGCTCCGGGGCGGGGTCGAAACTCGCGGAAAAAAAATGAACAAAGGAGGCTCCGTACGAGGATAAGAACGAAAAAACCAGAGTTAAAAAAAAAAAAAAAAAAAAAAAAAATACATTCGCGTCATACGTGTAGCCACGCCCAGCTCGCCCGCGGACGGGATCCCCATCGAGCTCGTCGAGCCGAGCGGCGCTCGCGGGCGGGGTCCGATCCGAGCGGAACCGAACCGGTCGAGCTCTCCGGGGAGCGGCGGGGCGGGATCGGCGCCGAGCTCGCTCCCGGGCGGGGTCGAAACTCGCGGAAAAAAAATGAACAAAGGAGGCTCCGTACGAGGATAAGAACGAAAAAACCAGAGTTAAAAAAAAAATTAAAAAAAAAAAATTACATTCGGGTCATACGTGTAGCCACGCCCAGCTCGCCCGCGGACGGGATCCCCATCGAGCTCGTCGAGCCGAGCGGCGCTCGCGGGCGGGGTCCGATCCGAGCGGAACCGAACCGGTCGAGCTCTCCGGGGAGCGGCGAGGCGGGATCGGCGCCGAGCTCGCTCCCGGGCGGGGTCGAAACTCGCGGAAAAAAAATGAACAAAGGAGGCTCCGTACGAGGATAAGAACGAAAAAACCAGAGTTAAAAAAAAAAAAAAAAAAAAAAAAAAATTACATTCGGGTCATACGTGTAGCCACGCCCAGCTCGCCCGCGGACGGGATCCCCATCGAGCTCGTCGAGCCGAGCGGCGCTCGCGGGCGGGGTCCGATCCGAGCGGAACCGAACCGGTCGAGCTCTCCGGGGAGCGGCGGGGCGGGATCGGCGCCGAGCTCGCTCCCGGGCGGGGTCGAAACTCGCGGAAAAAAAATGAACAAAGGAGGCTCCGTACGAGGATAAGAACGAAAAAACCAGAGTTTTAAAAAAAAAAAAAAAAAAAAATTACATTCGGGTCATACGTGTAGCCACGCCCAGCTCGCCCGCGGACGGGATCCCCATCGAGCTCGTCGAGCCGAGCGGCGCTCGCGGGCGGGGTCCGATCCGAGCGGAACCGAACCGGTCGAGCTCTCCGGGGAGCGGCGGGGCGGGATCGGCGCCGAGCTCGCTCCCGGGCGGGGTCGAAACTCGCGGGAAAAAAATGAACAAAGGAGGCTCCGTACGAGGATAAGAACGAAAAAACCAGAGTTAAAAAAAAAAAAAAAAAAAAAAAAAAAAAATTACATTCGGGTCATACGTGTAGCCACGCCCAGCTCGCCCGCGGACGGGATCCCCATCGAGCTCGTCGAGCCGAGCGGCGCTCGCGGGCGGGGTCCGATCGGAGCGGAACCGAACCGGTCGAGCTCTCCGGGGAGCGGCGGGGCGGGATCGGCGCCGAGCTCGCTCCCGGGCGGGGTCGAAACTCGCGGAAAAAAAATGAACAAAGGAGGCTCCGTACGAGGATAAGAACGAAAAAACCAGAGTTAAAAAAAAAAAAAAAAAAAAAAATTACATTCGGGTCATACGTGTAGCCACGCCCAGCTCGCCCGCGGACGGGATCCCCATCGAGCTCGTCGAGCCGAGCGGCGCTCGCGGGCGGGGTCCGATCCGAGCGGAACCGAACCGGTCGAGCTCTCCGGGGAGCGGCGGGGCGGGATCGGCGCCGAGCTCGCTCTCGGGCGGGGTCGAAACTCGCGGAAAAAAAATGAACAAAGGAGGCCCCGTACGAGGATAAGAACGAAAAAACCAGAGTTAAAAAAAAAAAAAAAAAAAAAAAAAAAAAAAACTTTCGGGTCATACGTGTAGCCACGCCCAGCTCGCCCGCGGACGGGATCCCCATCGAGCTCGTCGAGCCGAGCGGCGCTCGCGGGCGGGGTCCGATCCGAGCGGAACCGAACCGGTCGAGCTCTCCGGGGAGCGGCGGGGCGGGATCGGCGCCGAGCTCGCTCCGGGGCGGGGTCGAAACTCGCGGAAAAAAAATGAACAAAGGAGGCTCCGTACGAGGATAAGAACGAAAAAACCAGAGTTTTAAAAAAAAAAAAAAAAAAATTACATTCGGGTCATACGTGTAGCCACGCCCAGCTCGCCCGCGGACGGGATCCCCATCGAGCTCGTCGAGCCGAGCGGCGCTCGCGGGCGGGGTCCGATCCGAGCGGAACCGAACCGGTCGAGCTCTCCGGGGAGCGGCGGGGCGGGATCGGCGCCGAGCTCGCTCCCGGGCGGGGTCGAAACTCGCGGAAAAAAAATGAACAAAGGAGGCTCCGTACGAGGATAAGAACGAAAAAACCAGAGTTAAAAAAAAAAAAAAAAAAAAAATTACATTCGGGTCATACGTGTAGCCACGCCCAGCTCGCCCGCGGACGGGATCCCCATCGAGCTCGTCGAGCCGAGCGGCGCTCGCGGGCGGGGTCCGATCCGAGCGGAACCGAACCGGTCGAGCTCTCCGGGGAGCGGCGGGGCGGGATCGGCGCCGAGCTCGCTCCGGGGCGGGGTCGAAACTCGCGGAAAAAAAATGAACAAAGGAGGCTCCGTACGAGGATAAGAACGAAAAAACCAGAGTTAAAAAAAAAAAAAAAAAAAAAAAAATACATTCGCGTCATACGTGTAGCCACGCCCAGCTCGCCCGCGGACGGGATCCCCATCGAGCTCGTCGAGCCGAGCGGCGCTCGCGGGCGGGGTCCGATCCGAGCGGAACCGAACCGGTCGAGCTCTCCGGGGAGCGGCGGGGCGGGATCGGCGCCGAGCTCGCTCCCGGGCGGGGTCGAAACTCGCGGAAAAAAAATGAACAAAGGAGGCTCCGTACGAGGATAAGAACGAAAAAACCAGAGTTAAAAAAAAAATTAAAAAAAAAAAATTACATTCGGGTCATACGTGTAGCCACGCCCAGCTCGCCCGCGGACGGGATCCCCATCGAGCTCGTCGAGCCGAGCGGCGCTCGCGGGCGGGGTCCGATCCGAGCGGAACCGAACCGGTCGAGCTCTCCGGGGAGCGGCGGGGCGGGATCGGCGCCGAGCTCGCTCCCGGGCGGGGTCGAAACTCGCGGGAAAAAAATGAACAAAGGAGGCTCCGTACGAGGATAAGAACGAAAAAACCAGAGTTAAAAAAAAAAAAAAAAAAAAAAAAAAATTACATTCGGGTCATACGTGTAGCCACGCCCAGCTCGCCCGCGGACGGGATCCCCATCGAGCTCGTCGAGCCGAGCGGCGCTCGCGGGCGGGGTCCGATCCGAGCGGAACCGAACCGGTCGAGCTCTCCGGGGAGCGGCGGGGCGGGATCGGCGCCGAGCTCGCTCCCGGGCGGGGTCGAAACTCGCGGAAAAAAAATGAACAAAGGAGGCTCCGTACGAGGATAAGAACGAAAATACCAGAGTTAAAAAAAAAAAAAAAAAAAAAAAAAAAAATTACATTCGGGTCATACGTGTAGCCACGCCCAGCTCGCCCGCGGACGGGATCCCCATCGAGCTCGTCGAGCCGAGCGGCGCTCGCGGGCGGGGTCCGATCCGAGCGGAACCGAACCGGTCGAGCTCTCCGGGGAGCGGCGGGGCGGGATCGGCGCCGAGCTCGCTCCCTGGCGGGGTCGAAACTCGCGGAAAAAAAATGAACAAAGGAGGCTCCGTACGAGGATAAGAACGAAAAAACCAGAGTTTTAAAAAAAAAAAAAAAAAAAAATTACATTCGGGTCATACGTGTAGCCACGCCCAGCTCGCCCGCGGACGGGATCCCCATCGAGCTCGTCGAGCCGAGCGGCGCTCGCGGGCGGGGTCCGATCCGAGCGGAACCGAACCGGTCGAGCTCTCCGGGGAGCGGCGGGGCGGGATCGGCGCCGAGCTCGCTCCCGGGCGGGGTCGAAACTCGCGGGAAAAAAATGAACAAAGGAGGCTCCGTACGAGGATAAGAACGAAAAAACCAGAGTTAAAAAAAAAAAAAAAAAAAAAAAAAAAATTACATTCGGGTCATACGTGTAGCCACGCCCAGCTCGCCCGCGGACGGGATCCCCATCGAGCTCGTCGAGCCGAGCGGCGCTCGCGGGCGGGGTCCGATCCGAGCGGAACCGAACCGGTCGAGCTCTCCGGGGAGCGGCGGGGCGGGATCGGCGCCGAGCTCGCTCCCGGGCGGGGTCGAAACTCGCGGAAAAAAAATGAACAAAGGAGGCTCCGTACGAGGATAAGAACGAAAAAACCAGAGTTAAAAAAAAAAAAAAAAAAAAAAATTACATT
>BSBK01009586.1:170000-202500 GCA_027943335.1 Chamaecyparis obtusa | reverse complement strand
ATTTTCTCCAACAAACGCCATGCCACCTTTCACAAAGGGATTTTATCCATCCAAAACCGAATTAATCACTTGCAGCAAAGTGACCCAAGAGCTAGACGGGGGCTGACCCAGTAATTGTCTTCCATGTCACTACAACGAAACATTTGAACGTCAACCGCTGTCGAACCCTTTCCAACTTGCACCGTCGAGTGACACAAAAGACACTACCATGGGCATGGGCAGCCCCCGCATAGCAAACGGGTGCCCTAATGCGCCCCTCCAATAGAATCAGTGCTAGTGCTCAAATTTTATATCTGAGCTACCAATCCGTCCAAGCACCAGCACTGATTCTCTTGGAGGGCCGCACCTACCCAAACGACTCAGAAGCTATACGCCGGTCCATTCACAAGAACGGAACTATCTCCGGCCAACTCCCTGTGAAGGCCGCATCTCTCCGTTCCACGCATGCAAGAACCAACGCATAGCTAACGAGTACCCGGATAGGATTCGCGGAAAGTACATAGCAAATCGCTTGTACCAAAGCGAACCGAAAGCTAGACGGGGGCTGACCCGAAGATTGCCTTCCATGTCACTGCGACGACACATTCGAACGACAACCGCTGCCGAACACTTTCCGACTTGCACCGTTGAGTGACCCGAAAGACAGGACTTTGGGCAGCCCCCGCATAGCAATCAGGTGGCTTCATGCCCCTCTAATAGAATCAGTGCTAGTGATCCGATTTTAAATCCGACTTACTCATCCGTCCGCGCACAAGCTCTGATTCTATTAGAGGGGCATGGGGGAGCTTCCGCGAACTACTACTCCCCTATATAAGTTATTAGTCCGGGTCTTTCTCTTCCGTAGAAATTTGAGCCGTTGAGAATGGCTCCCAAACAATTCAAATCTTCCAAAAATTCAAGTGAAACGATGAGGAAAAAGCTCACAAAAAAATCAAATCTTCAAAAAATTCAAGTGAAACGAACAGAATAGCTCACAAAAAATTCAGGTCTTCCGAAAAAATCGAAGGGAAACGAAAAGAACAACTAGCAAAACATTCAAATTTTCCAAAACTTCAAGTAAAAGAAAGAACATAGCTCACCAAAAAAATCCATTTCTTCCAAAAACTCAAGTGAATCGAAGAGAGTAGGCTCACAAAAAATTAAAATCTTCCAAAAAAAAATCAAAGGAAACAAAAGAGGAGATCGCAAAAAATTCGAATCTTCCAATGAAACAAAAATGAGAATAGCAAACAAAAAATTCAAATCTTAATGCAGCATGCGACAGAGCAAATCGCTTGTGCCAAGCGACCCGGGAGCTAGACGGGGGCTGACCCAAAAATTGCGTTTCTTGTCAATGCGACGATGCGTTGGAACGACAACCGCTGTCGAACCCTTTCCTACTTGCAACGTCGACTGACACAAAAGACACGATCCTGGACAGGCCCCGCATAGAAAGCGGGTGGCCTAATGCGCCCCTCCAATAGAATCAGCGCTAGTGCTCAGATTTTAAATCCGAGATACCCAGCACTGATTCTCTTGGAGGGGGGCACCTACCCAAACGACTCAAAAGCTATACGCGGCTCCATTCACAAAAACAGAACTATCTCCGGCCAACTCCCTGTGAAGGCCGCATCTCTCCGTTCCGCTCGTGTAAGAGCCAACGCGTAGCTAACGAGTACGTGGATAGGGTTCGCGGAAAGTACATAGCAAATCACTTGTACCAAAGTGACCCGAAAGCTAGACAGGGGCTGACCCGTAGATTGCCTTCCATATCACTGCGACGACGCATTGGAACGACAACCGCTGCCGAACCCTTTCCGACTTGCACCGTCGAGCGACCCGAAAGACAGGACTTTGGGCAGCCCCCGCATAGCAATCAAGTGGCTTCATGCCCCTCTAATAGAATCAGTGCTGGTGATCCCATTTTGAAATCCGACCTACACATCCGTCCGATCACCGGCAATGATTCTATAAGAGGGGTATGGGGGAGCTTCCGCGAACAACACACAACTCCTCCCCTATATAAGTTATTAGTCCGAGTCTTGCTCTTGAGTGGAAATTTAAGCCGAAGAAACTGGCTCCCAAAAAATTCAAATCTTCCAAAAATTCAAGTGAAACGATGACAAAAAGCTCACAAAAAATCAAATCTTCCAAAAATTCAAGTGAAACGAACAGAATAGATCACAAAAAATTCAAGTCTTTCGAAAAAATCTAGGAAAACGAAAAGAATAGCTAGAAAACAAAATTCAAATCTTCCAGAAATTCAAGTAAAACAAAGAACATGGCTCACCAAAATAATTCATCTTCCAAAAATTCGTCATTCTTACCGCAATCCATCATCTTATCCGTCATAACGCGTATCCAACATATCCACGAGGAGGTAACCCAACTCGCTCGCATAGTTCCTCAAGTCAGATAACAATGCATCTAGATGAATCCAAATCGTTTTCGATCGAGACTTAGCAACTAATGTCGCACCCGCCTAGATTGACTTGAGATCCAATCCGCCGACACATATGATAACTAACTGATTCCAATGCAAAGCATCTTGAGCCATTGCGCACTCAAGTATCGGAAGTCGAAGCGACATAGCAAGTAGCTTGTACCAAGTGACCCGGGAGCTAGACGGGGGCTGACCCGAAGATCGCCTTTCTTGTCAATGCGACGATGTGTTGGAACGACAACCGCTGTCGAACCCTTTCCGAAGTGCACCGTCGACTGACCCAAAAGTTACGACCCTGGACAGCCCCCGCATAGCAAGCGGGTGGCCTAATGCGCCCCTCCAATAGAATCAGTGCTAGTGTTCATATTTTAAATCCGAGCTACCAATCCGTCCGAGCACCAGCACTGATTCTCTTGGAGGGGCGCACCTACCCAAACGACTCAAAAGCTATATACGCGGCTCCATTCACAAGAGCAGAACTATTTCCGGCCAACTCCCTGTGAAGGCCGCATCTCTTCGTTCCACGCATGCAAGAGCCAACGCATAGCTAACGAGTACCCGGATAGGGGTTCGCGGAAAGTACATAGCAGATCGCTTGTACCAAAGCAACCCAAAAGCTAGACGGGGGCTGACCCGAAGATCGCCTTCCATGTCACTGCGACGACGCATTGGAACGACAACCGCTGCCGAACCCTTTCCGACTTGCACCGTCGAGCGACCTTCGAAAGACGGGACTTTGAGCAGCCCCCGCATAGCAATCAGGTGGCTTCATGCCCCTCTAATGGAATCAGTGCTGCTGATCGCGTTTTGAAATCTGACCTAATCATCCGTCCGTCTGTCGGATTTCAAAACGGGATCACCAGCACTGATTCTATTAGAGGGGCATGGGGGAGATTCCGCGGACAACACCTCCCCTATATAAGTTATTAGTCCAAGTCTTGCACTTCCGTAGAAATTTGAGCCGACGAGAATATCTCACAAAAATTTCAAATCTTTCAAAAATACGAGTGAAACAAAAAGAATAGATCACAAAAAATTCAGAAATTCCAAAAATTCAATTGAAACGAAGAGAATAGCTCACAAAAAAATCAAGGGAAAAAAAAGAGAATAGCTCACAAATAAAATCAAATCTCCCAAAAATGCAAGTGAAACGAAGAGACTACAATCACAAAAAATGCACAACTTCCAAATATTCAATTGAAACGAAGAGAATAGCTCACAAAAAATGCAAGTCTTACAAAAAAATCAAGGGAAACAAAACAGAATAGCTCACAAAAAATTCAAATCTTCCAAAAAAACCAAGTGAAACAAACAGAATAGCTCACAAAAAATTCAAATCTTGCAAACATTCAAGTGAAAACGAAGAGAATAGCTCACAAAAACATTCAAAACTTCCAAAAATTCAAGTGAAAAGAATAAAATAATAGCCCACAAAAAATTCAAGTCTTCCAAAACAAAAACCAAGGAAAAACGAAGAGAATAGCTCACAAAAAATCCAAAACTTCAAGTCAAAACGAAGAGAATTTTACTACCTCGCAACAAACAAAATTCAAATCTCGCAAAAATTCAAGTGAAACGAAGAGACTTAACTCAAAAAATTCAAATCTTCTTGCGACATGCAGACCCAAGAGCTAGACGGGGGCTCGCCCACAGATCGACTTCAGTATCACTATGACGACGCGCTGGAACGACTACCGCTGTCGAACCCTTCTCTGACTTCCGCCATCGAGTGACCCAAAAGACACGACCCAAGGGAGCCCACGCATAAAAATTGGGTGGCTTCATGCCCCTCCAATAGAATCTGTGCTGCTGCTCACATTTTTAAATCCGAGCGGCAAATCCGTCCGAGCACCAACACTCATTCACTTGGAGGGGCACCTATCCAAACGACCGAAAAGCTATACGCGGCTCCATTCGCAAGGCACGGAACTGTTTCAGGCCAACTCCCTGTGAAGGCCGCATCTCTGCGTTCCATGCGTGCTAGAGCCAACACATAGCTAACGAGTACCGGGATAGGTGTTCGCGGAAAGTACATAGCAGATCGCTTGTACCAAAGCAACCCAAGAGCTAGACAGGGGCTGACCCGAAGATCGCCTTCCATGTCGCTGCGACGACGCATTGGAACGACAACCGCTGCCGAACCATTTCCGACTTGCGCCGTCGAGCGACCTGAAAGATGAGACTTTGAGCAGCCCACGCATAGCAATCAGGTGGCTTCATGCCCCTATAATGGAATCAGTGCTGCTGATCCCGTTTTGAAATCCGACCTAATCATCCATCCGTCTGTCGGATTTCAAAACGGGATCACCAGCACTGATTCCATTAGAGGGGCATGGGGGAGCTTCCGCGAACAACACCTCCCCTATATAAGTTATTAGTCCAAGTATTGCACTTCCGTAGAAATTTGAGCCGAAGAGAATATCTCACAAAAATTTCAAATCTCTCAAAAATATAAGTGAAACAAAGAAGAATAGATCACAAAAAATTCAAAACTTCCAAAAATTCAATTGAAACGAAGAGAATAGCTCACAAAAAATGCAAGTCTTGCAAAAAAAATTCAAAGGAAAAGAAGAGAATAGCTCACAAAAAAAATCAAATCTCCCAAAAAATGCATCATGCATAACTTCCAAAAATTCAATTGAAACGAAGAGAATAGCTCACAAAAAATGCAAGTCTTCCAAAAAAATCAAAGGGAAATAAAGAGAATAGCTCACAAAAAATTCAAATCTTCCAAAAAACCAAGTGAAACGAAGAGACTACATCACAAAAAATGCATAACTTCCAAAAATTCAATTGAAACGAAGAGAATAGCTCACAAAAAACGCAAGTCTTCCCAAAAAAAAACAAAAAAAAAAAAAACAAAGGGAAACAAAGAGAATAGCTCACAAAAATTCAAATCTTCCAAAAAAAACCAAGTGAAACAAAGAGAATAGCTCACAAAAATTTCAAATCTTGCAAAAATTCAAGTGAAACGAAAGATAATAGCTCACAAAAAAATTCAGAACTTCCAAAAATTCAAGTCTTCCAAAAAAAAATCAAGGAAAAACGAAGACTTAAACTCACGAAAAATTCAAATCTCCTTGCGGCATGCAGACCCAAGAGCTAGACGGGGGCTCGCCCACAAATCGACTTCAGTATCACTATGATGACGCGCTGGAACGACTACCGTTGTCGAACCCTTCTCCGACTTGCGCCATCGAGTGACCCAAAAGAGGCGACCCAGGGGAGCCCCCGCATAGCAATCGGGTGGCTTCATGCCCCTCCAATAAAATCAGGCATGCTACTCACATTTTAAATCCGAGCCGCAAATCCGTCCGAGCACTAGCACTGATTCACTTGGAGGGGCACCCTATCCAAACGACCCAAAAGCTATACGCGGCTCCTTTCGCACGCACAGAACTGTTTCAAGCCGACTCCCTGTGAAGGCCGCATCTCTCCGTTCCACCCATGCAAGAAACAACGCATAGCTAACGAATACCCGGATAGGGTTTCGCGGAAAGTACAAGCAGATCGCTTGTACCAAAGCAACCCAAAAGCTAGACGGGGGCTGACCCGAAGATCGCCTTCCATGTCACAGCGACGACGCATTGGAACGACAACCGCTGTCGAACCCTTCCCGACTTTGCGTCATCGAGCGACCCGAAAGACGGGACTTTGAGCAGCCCCCGCATAGCAATCAGGTGGCTTCATGCCCCTCTAATGGAATCAGTGCTGCTGATCCCGTTTTGAAATCCGACCTAATCATCCGTCCGTCTGTCGGATTTCAAAACGGGATCACCAGCACTGATTCTATTAGAGGGGCATGGGGGAGCTTCCGCGGACAACACCTCCCCTATATAAGTTATTAGTCCAAGTATTGCACTTCCGTAGAAATTTGAGCCGAAGAGAATATCTCACAAAAATTTCAAATCTCTCAAAAATACAAGTGAAACAAAGAACAATAGATCACAAAAAATTCAAAACTTCCAAAAATTCAATTGAAATGAAGAGAATAGCTCACAAAAAATCCAAGTCTTGCAAAAAAAATCAAGGAAAAAGAAGAGAATAGCTCACAAAAAAATCAAATTTCCCAAAAATGCAAGTGAAACGAAGAGACTACATCACCAAAAAATGCATAACTTCCAAAAATTCAATTGAAACGAAGAGAATAGCTCACAAAAAATGCAAGTCTTCCAAAAAAAAATCAAGGGAAACAAAGAGAATAGCTCACAAAAAATTCAAATCTTCGAAAAAACCAAGTGAAACAAAGAAGAATAGCTCACAAAAAATTCAAATCCTGCAAAAATTCAAGTGAAAGGAAGAGAATAGCTCACAAAAAATTCAAAACTTCAAAAAATTCAAGTGAAACGAAGAGAATAGCTCACAAAAAATTCAAAACTTCCAAAAATTCAAGTGAAACGAAGAGAATAGCTCACAAAAAACTTCAAATCTCGCAAAAACTCCAGTGAAACGAAAAAGACTTAACTCACAAAAAATTCAAATCTTCTTGCCGCATGCAGACCCAAATGCTAGACCGGGGCTCGCCCACAGATCGACTTCAGTATCACTAATGACGACGCGCTGGAACAACTACCGTTGTTGAACCCTTCTCCGACTTGCGCCATCGAGTGACCCAGAAGAGACGACCCAGGGGAGCCCCCGCATAGCAATCAGGTGGCTTCATGCCCCTCCAATAAAATCAGGCATGCTACTCACATTTTAAATCCGAGCCGCAAATCCATCCGAGCACCAGCACTGATTCACTTGGAGGGGCACCCTATCCAAACGACCCAAAAGCTATACGCGGCTCCATTCGCACGCACAGAACTGTTTCAGGCCGACTCCCTGTGAAGGCCGCATCTCTTCGTTGCACACATGCAAGAGACAACGCATAGCTAACGAGTACCCGGATAGGGTTTCGCGGAAAGTACATAGCAGATCGCTTGTACCAAAGCAACCCAAAAGCTAGACGGGGGCTGACCCTAAGATCGCCTTACATGTCACAACGACGACGCATTGGAACGACAACCGCTGTCGAACCCTTTCCGACTTGCGCAATCGAGCGACCCGAAAGACGGGACTTTGAGCAGCCCACGCATAGCAATCAGGTGGCTTCATGCCCCTGTAATGGAATCAGTGCTGCTGATCCCATTTTGAAATCTGACCTAATCATCCGTCCGTCTGTCGGATTTCAAAACGGGATCACCAGCACTGATTCTATTAGAGGGGCATGGGGGAGCTTCCGCGGACAACACCTCCCCTATATAAGTTATTAGTCCAAGTATTGCACTTTCGTAGAAATTTGAGCCGAAGAGAATATCTCACAAAAATTTCAAATCTCTCAAAAATACAAGTGAAACAAAGAGAATAGATCACAAAAAATTCAAAACTTCCAAAAATTCAATTGAAATGAAGAGAATAGCTCACAAAAAATCCAAGTCTTGCAAAAAAAAAATCAAGGGAAAAGAAGAGAATAGCTCACAAAAAATGCAAGTCTTCCAAAAAAAAACAAGGGAAACAAAGAAAATAGCTCACAAAAAATTCAAATCTTCCAAAAAACCAAGTGAAACAAAGAAGAATAGCTCACAAAAAATTCAAATCCTGCAAAAATTCAAGTGAAACGAAGAGGATAGCTCACAAAAAACTCAAAACTTCCAAAAATTCAAGTGAAACGAAGAGAATAGCTCACAAAAAATTTAAGTGAAACGAAGAGAATAGCTCACAAAAACTTCAAATCTCGCAAAAACTCCAGTGAAACGAAAAAAAGAAAAAGACTTTAACTCACAAAAAATTCAAATCTTCTTGCGGCATGCAGACCCAAGTGCTAGACGGGGGCTGCACACAGATCGACTTCAGTATCACTAATGACGACGCGCTGGAACGACTACCGTTGTCGAACCCTTCTCCGACTTGCGCCATCGAGTGACCCAAAAGAGACGACCCAGGGGAGCCCCCGCATAGCAATCAGGTGGCTTCATGCCCCTCAAATAAAATCAGGCATGCTCCTCACATTTTAAATCTGAGCCGCAAATCCGTCCGAGCACCAGCACTGATTCGCTTGGAGGGGCACCCTATCCAAACGACCCAAAAGCTATACGCGGCTCCATTCGCACGCACAGAACTATTTCAGGCCGACTCCCTGTGAAGGCCGCATCTCTCCGTTCCACACATGCAAGAGCCAATGCATAGCTAACGAGTACCCGGATAGGGGTTCGCGGAAAGTACATAGCAGATCGCTTGTACCAAGCGACCCAAAAGCTAGACAAGGGCTAACCCGAAGATCGCCTTCCATGTCACTGCGACGACGCATTGGAACGACAACCGCTGTCGAACCCTTTCCGACTTGCGCCGTCGAGCGACTCGAAAGACGGGACTTTGAGCAGCCCCCGCATAGCAATCAGGTGGCTTCATGCCCCTCTAATGGAATCAGTGCTGCTGATCCCGTTTTGAAATCCGACCTGCTCATCCATCCGTCCGTCGGATTTCAAAACGGGATCACTAGCACTGATTCTATTAGAGGGGCATGGGGGAGCTTCCGCGGACAACACCTCCCCTATATAAGTTATTAGTCCAAGTATTGCACTTCCGTAGAAATTTGAGCCGAAGAGAATATCTCACAAAAATTTCAAATCTCTCAAAAATACAAGTGAAACAAAGAAGAATAGATCACAAAAAATTCAAAACTTCTAAAAATTCAATTGAAACGAAGAGAATAGCTCACAAAAAATGCAAGTCTTGCAAAAAAAAATTCAAGGGAAAAGAAGAGAATAGCTCACAAAAAAAATCAAATCTCCCAAAAATGCAAGTGAAACGAAGAGACTACATCACAAAAAATGCATAACTTCCAAAAATTCAATTGAAACGAAGAGAATAGCTCACAAAAAATGCAAGTCTTCCAAAAAAATCAAAGGAAACAAAGAGAATAGCTCACAAAAAATAGCTAGCTTGTGGCCCGGACGATCCGATCTCATGAAAACTGACTACATACCCGTGGCTCGGATCGACAAGCTAGCTCGGATCGGCGATCTGAGCTCATTCCATCATGCATTCCCGTCTTCTACTCCATAAATGACTCACCTCTTTGTATTCACTTGAGAACTAAACATCCTTTAGTTCAGCTCGAATCACAACGTGCACTAGAATCCGTTCCAGCTCGGGTCTCATCTCAAAGATCCTTGCATTCACCAACAACACCTCCCCTATATAAGTTATTAGTCCAAGTCTTGCTCTTCCGTAGAAATTTGAGGCGAAGAGAACAACTCGCAACAAATCCAAATCTTCCAAAAAATCAAGGGAAATGGGGAGAATAGCTCACAAATAATTCAAATCTTCAAAAAAATCAAGTGAAACGAGGAGAATAGCTCACAAAAAATTCAAATCTTCCAAATATCAAACCCAAAAGCTTCGCACACATTACAAATCAAACAGCTTGTACCGAGCGACCCAAACGCTAGACAAGGGCTCACCCTTAATAAGAGAATCAGTGTTTGACTTGTGGGCCGGGCGAGCCGATCTCATGAAAACTGCCTACATACCCGTGGCTCAGATCAGCGAGCTGACTCGGATCGTCGATCTGAGCTCATTCCATCATGCATTCCCGTGTTCTACTCCATAAAACGACTCACCTCTTTGTATTCACTTGAGAACTGAACATCCTTTAGCTCAGCTTGAATCACAACGCGCACTAGAATCCGTTCCAGCTCGGGTCTCATCTCAAAGATCCTTTCATTCACCAACAACACCTCCCCTATATAAGTTATTAGTCCAAGTCTTGCTCTTCCGTAGAAATTTGAGGCGAAGAGAACAACTCTCAAAAATTCCAATTCTTCCAAAAAAATCAAGGGAAACGGGGAGAATAGCTCACAAATAATTCAAATCTTCAAAAATATCAAGTGAAACGAGGAGAATAGCTCACAAAAAATTTAAATCTTCCAAATATCAACCCAAAAGCTTTGCACACATTACAAATCGAACAGCTTGTACCGAGCGACCCAAACGCTAGACAAGGGCTCACCCTTAATAAGAGAATCGATGTTTGACTTGTGGGCCGGGCGAGCCGATCTCATGAAAACTACCTACATACCCATGGCTCGGATCAGCGAGCTGGCTCGGATCGACGAGATAGCTCGGATCGACGATCTGAGATCATTCCATCATGCATTCCCATGTTCTACTCCATAGAATGACTCACCTCTTTGTATTCACTTGAGAACTGAACATCCTTTAGCTCAGCTCGAATCACAACGCGTACTAGAATCCGTTCCAGCTCGGATCTCATCTCAATGATTCTTACATTCACCAACAACACCTCCCCTATATAAGTTATTAGTCCGAGTCTTGCTCCCCCGTAGAAATGCTCGCCAACGCCGAAAGGTCACAAAAAATTTAAATCTCATAAATGACTCAGCTCGACGGGCTGGCTCGGATCGTACATACCCGTGGCTCGGATCGACGAGCTAGCTCGGATCGGCGATCTGAGCTCATTCCATCATGCATTCCCATGTTCTACTCCATAGAATGAGTCACCTCTTTGTATTCACTTGAGAACTGAACATCCTTTAGCTCAGCTCGAATCATAACGCGCACTAGAATCCGTTCCAGCTCGGGTCTCATCTCAGTGATCCTTACATTCACCAACAACACCTCCCCTATATAAGTTATTAGTCCGAGTCTTACTCCCCCGTAGAAATGCTCGCCAACGCCGAAAGGTCACAAAAAATTTAAATCTTGTAAAAGACTCAGCTCGACGGGCTGGCTCGGATCGCCGAGCTGGCTCGGATCGCCGAGCTGGCTCGGATCGCCGAGCTGGCTCGGATCGCCGAGCTGGCTCGGATCGCCGAGTTGAGCTCAATCCATCATGCATTCCCGTGTTCTACTCCATGGAATAACTCGCCTATTTGTAATCACTTGAGAATTCAACATCCTTTAGCTCAACTCGAATCACAACGCGCACTAGAATCCGTTCCAGCTCGGGTCTCATCTCAAAGATCCTTCCATCCACCAACACCACCTCCCCTATATAAGTTATTAGTCCAAGTCTTGCTCCCCCGTAGAAATGCTCGCCGACACGGATAGGTCACGAAAACTTTAAATCTCGTAAAAGACTCAGCTCGACAAGCTAGCTCGAATCCGTGAGCTGGCTCGGATCGACGAGCTGAGCTCAATCCATCATGCATTCCCGTGTTCTACTCCATAGAACAACTCACCTATTTGTATTCACTTGAGAACTCAACATCCTTTAGCTCAGCTCGAATCACAATGGGCACTAGAATCCATTCCATCTCGAGTCTCATCTCAAAGATCCTTACATCCACCAACAACACCTCCCCTATATAAGTTATTAGTCCGAGTCTTGCTCCCACGTAGAAATGCTTGCCGACGCCGATAAGTCACAAAAACTTAAAATCTCGTAAAAGGCTCGGATCGCCAAGCGAGCTGGCTCGGATCACCGAGCGAGCTGACTCGAATCGGCGAGCTGGCACGGTTTGCCGAGCGAGCCGGCTCGGTTTTCCAAGCTGGCTGGCTCGGATCGCCGAGCCGGCTCGGCTCAAATCGGATCGGATCCATCATGCATTCCCGTGTTCTACTCCATAAAACAACTTGCCTATTTGTATTCCTTTGAGAACTCAATATCCTTTAGCTTAGCTCTAATCACAATGCGCACTAGAATTTGTTCCAGCTTGGGTCTCATCTCAAAAATCCTCACATCCACCAACAACACCTCCCCTACGAGGATAAGTTATTAGTCCGAGTCTTTCTCCCCCATACAAATGCTTGCCGACGTCGATAGGTCGCAAAAAATTTAAATCTCGTAAAAGGCTCAACTTGACGAGCTGGCTCGGATCGTCGAGCTGGCTCAGATCGACAAGCTGGATCGGATCAACGAGCTGGCTCGGATCCGCGAGATGAGCTCAATCCATCATGCATTCCTGAGTTCTACTCCATAGAACAACTCGCCTATTCATATTCACTTGAGAACTCAACATCCTTAAGCTCAGCTCGAATCGTCTATGCACGAACCCATGCATAGCATTCAGGTATCAAATGGCATATCCAAAAATATCCGTAGAGAGCTAGCAAATCAATCATAGGCAGCATTGGCATAGATCGAGGTGAACATCATTTGATGCGATTTGACTAGTTACCATTGGGATGCCTTCGTGGCAATAGGGCCGACTTGAAACAAACCAACACAGCTTGATGTGATAGGGGTCATTTCATAATGACTGTTGGATGACTTTGTGGTGGTATGGCTAACTTACAATGGATGGGTGTAGTGTTGATGTGACAAGATCACCTCATACTAGAAATAGAGCTAACACGTCGACTGACTTGAACTGACATGTAAGGGACTCGATCCGAGGTGTAACAAAGGAGTTGTTTGGTGCACTCAGGAGTAGGGTCATGTCAGGGACTTGATTCGAGGAGCATTCATGGGGTTGTGCGACAAGTTGTTAATAGTTTTGGCCTGGGTAAGGTTTAGAGTCAAGTCGAGGTGTCATTCGAGCTGCATGAAGTAGCATGGACTGCTTTGTGCAGAGTGGCATTGGATCTTGTTGGGGACTCGATCCGAGGTGAAATCAACTAGGTATTGGAATGGGAAGTTGGGGACTTTTCCATGGGAGACTTGGAACATGTGCGAGATGGTGGCGTAATGAGCTAGTTCAGAACTATGTTGGACTATGAGATGCATTGGTTGCATGTACGTAGGAGGTCTTCATGACATTGGCTCGTGCAAGCCACAAGTCCTAATCTGGATGCAAGTTCACATCTTGAGGACAACTCATTAGTGGAGAAGTTCTCAAACTCAATTCTTGAGAGGTGTCTTGCTAGCTCAAATCGGTGAGTTGGCTCAGATCGGCTAGCTCAATCAGATTGGCGAGCTGGCTCCGATTGACGAGTTGGGCTCATCTCAGAGGTCGTTACATCCGTAAACAATACCTATCCCGTTATGACCCTAGAGATCTGGGTTACTTTGCCGACTCTAGTGATCCGGTGATCCAAGTCAATCCGGCGAATTGAGTCGATCCGGTGACCCGAGTTGTTCTGGTGATCTAAATTACTTATGTGACTGGAGTAATTCAAGTTGGGGGACTTGACAACTTGGCATGCTGAGCCGAATTCATTGATGAGTTGGCATACTCGTCAGCATAGGTATAGGAATGGGAAGTCATGGACTTTTCCATGAGAGACTTGGAATGAGTTAGCCTAGCTCACTTGTGAGTGGGGTCAAAAGTCACATTTGTTGACCTGAGTTGATCTCGCGACCTGAGCTGATTTGGCTGGCGGCCTGAGTTGGTGTGGTGACCCAAGTTGATCTGGCTAGCGACCTGAGTTGATCCAGCGATCCGACTTCATCCGTCGACCTGACCGAGTTGGTCAGGTGATCTGGTGACCCGACCTGACCTGGTTGGTGAGTCGAGTTGATGTGGCGACCCGAGTTGATCTGGCTGGCGACCCAAAATGATCCCGTGACCTGACCCGATCTGAAGACCTGACCCGACCCAACCCGAGTTGGTCTGGCAATCTGGTGACCCGAGTTGTTCTGGTTGGCGACTCGAGTCGATATGTTGACCCAAGTTGATCCGGTGACCCGACCCAATCCGGAGACCTGACCCGACCAAACTTGACCTAACTTTAGTTAGTCAGGTGATTTGGCGACCCAATATGATCTATATGGATACCTGAGTCGATGTAGGGACCCGAGTAGATTTGGCTGGCGGCCCGAGTCGATCTGACAACCCGTCCTAATCTGGAGACCCGAGTCGATCCGACGACTCGAGTTGATTCGGCAACCCGAGTGGATTTGACGACCTGTGTCGATCTGGTGACCCGAGTTGTTCTGGCGATCTGAGTTACTTATGCAACTCGAGTGATCT
Source organism: Chamaecyparis obtusa (assembly GCA_027943335.1). Taxonomy (NCBI): domain Eukaryota; kingdom Viridiplantae; phylum Streptophyta; class Pinopsida; order Cupressales; family Cupressaceae; genus Chamaecyparis; species Chamaecyparis obtusa. The sequence goes on along the minus strand of BSBK01009586.1, from coordinate 188,220 downwards.
GAGCTGGTGGACTTGACAGCTTGGCATATTGGATCGAGGTGATCCAAGATTGAATGAGTTAGCACAGATCGAGGTGAACATCATTTGATGTGATTTAACTTGCGATCTGACTGGTTATCATTGGGATGCCTTCGTGGCAATAGGGCCGACTTGAAATAGAGATCTGAGTCGATCTGACGACTCCAGTGATTCGAGTCGATCTGGCAAGTCTAGCGATCCAAGTTGGCTAGGCAACTTCGTCAATCTAAGTTAGTCAGGTGATCTTGCGACCTGAGTTGATCTGGATGGTGACCCGAGTTGATCCGACTGGCAACCCAAGTTGTTTTGGGGACTCGAGTCGATCCAGAAACCCGAGTTGACTCGGCGATGCGAGTCGATCCAATGATCCGAATTACTTATGCGACTGGAGTAATTCAAGTTGGGGGACTTGACAGCTTGGCATGCTAAGGCGACTTCATTGATGAGTTGGCATACTTGTCAGCATTACTATTGTGCATATTAGATTGAGGTGATCCAAGTTTGAATGAGTTGGCATGGATCGAGGTGGACATCATTTGATGCAGTCTGACTAGTTATTGTTAGACGCAGTGTTGAAATGACCCGGGGTCATTTCATATAACCGCTGGGAGGCTTTCGTGGTAGTAGGGCAAGACCTGCGATGAGAACTTAACAAGGTCGCTGGCGGGGTCGAAACTCGTAGGAAAAAATGGATAAAGGAGGCTCTATACAAGGAAAAGAACAAAATTTTCAAGTTATAAAAAACTTAAATCACTAGAGCCATCCATGGAGTCACGCCTAGCTCGTTGGCGACGGGATCCCGGTGAGCTCGCTCACGAGCAAGATCTCGGACAGGATCCGGTCGAGCTCGTTGGCGATCCTCAGGGCGGGGTCAAAAGTCCTAAAAAAATAGACAAAGGAGGCTTCGTACAATGAAAAGAATGAAAAAACTAGAGTTGAAAAAGAAAACCACTCGTGCCATTCATGGAGTCACACCCAACTTAGTGACCCAAATTGATCGGGTGACCCGACCTAACCCGAGTTGGTTAGGTGATGTGGTGACCCGAGCTGATCTGGCTGACGACCCGAGTCGATGTGGCGACCTGAGTTGATCTGGTTGGCGACAAGAATTGATCTGGCAACCCGACCCGATCTAGAGAACTGACCCAACCCGATCTAGAGACCTGACCCAACCCGACCCGACCCAACTTGGCCTGGCAATCTGGTGACCCGAGTTGATCTGGTTGGTGACCCGAGTCAATTTGTTGACCTGAGTTGATCAGGCTGGCATACTTAGTTGACTTCATTGATGAGTTTGCATACTCGTTAGTATTACTATTATGCATATTAGATTGAGGCGATCCAAGTTTGAATGAGTTAGCCTAGCTCGCTTGCGAGTGGGGTCAAAACTCAAATTTGTTAACCCGAGTTGATCTGGCTGGTGACCCGAGTTGATTTGGTGACCCGAGCTGATTTGGCTGGCGACCTAAGTCGATGTGATGATCTGAGTTGATCTGGCTGGCGACCTGAGTTGATCTGGCGATCTGACTTCATCCGTCGACCTGACTCGAGTTGGTCAGGTGATCTAATGACCTGAGCTGATCTGGTTGGCGAGTCGAGTCGAGTCGATGTAGCAACTCGAGTTGATCTGGCTGGCGAGCTGAAATGATCCCGCGACTTGACCCAATCTGGAGACCTTACCCGACCTGACCTGAGTTGGTCTGGCGACCCAAGTTGATCTGGTTGGTGACTCGAGTCGATGTGTTGACCCGAGTTGATCTGGCTGGAGACCCAATTTGATCTGGTGACCCGACTCGATCCAGAGACCCGACCTAACCTAAGTTAGTCAGGTGATTTGGTGACCTGATTTGATCTATCTGGATACCCGAATCGATCCGATGAACCGAGTCGATCGGACGACCCATCCTGATCTGGAGACCTGAGTCGATCCGGTGACCTGCGTCAATACGGTGACCCGAGTCGATTCGAGGACTCGAGTCGATCCGGTGACCCGAGTCGATCTGGCGACCCGAGTCGATCTGATGACTCGAGTTAATTAGGTGACCCAAGTTGTTTTGGCAATACGAGTTACTTATGCGACTCGAGTGATCCGAGCTAGCAAACTAGACAGCTTGGCATATTGGAATGTGTTAACAACATAAGCTGATGTGTTGACCCGAGTTGATCATGTTAGTGACCCGAGTTGATCTAATTAGCGACCTGAGTTGATCCGGTGACCCGACCTGATCAGGAGACCTAACCCAACCTGACCTAAGTTAGTTAGGTGATTTGGTGACCCGAGCTGATCTATCTGGATACTCGAGTTGATGTGGCAACCTAAGTTGATCTGGCTGGTGACCCGAATTAATCTGGTGACCCGACCTGACCTGAGTTGGTTAGGTGATGTGGCAACCTGAGCTGATCTAGGTGATGACCCAAGTCGATGTGGTGACTTGAGTTAATCTAGCTAGCAACCCGAGTTGATCCAGCGACCTATCGCGATCTAGAGACCCGAGTCAAGCCGGCAACCCGAGTCGACCTAACGACCTGAGTGATCTAAGTTTATTATGGTAGTTGGAGTTACTTATGCGACTCGACTGATCTAAGTTGGAGGACTTGACAACTTGGCATACTGAGATGACTTCATTGATGAGTTTGCATACTCATCAGCATTACTATTGTGCATATTGGATGTGGTGACCTGAGTTGATCTGGCTAGGGACCTGATCTGGCTGGTGACCTAAGTCGATGTGGTGACCTAAGTTGATCTAGCTCAGGACCCGACTTGATCTGGTGACCCGACTTGATCTAGAGACCCCACCTGAGTTGAGTTCATCGAGCGATCTAGGGATCCAAGATGATCTAGCTGACTACCTGAGTCGATGTGGTGTCCCGAGTCGATCTGGCAACTCGAGTTGATCTGGCTGGCGACCCAAGTTGGCTAGGTGATGTGGCAACCTGAGTCAATGTGGCGATCAAGGCTGATTTGGTTGGCGACCTAAGTTGGTCAGGTGATCTGGTGACCAGAGCTGATCTAGCGACCCGAGTTGATCTAGTTGGCGACCCATGTGATGACCTAAGTTGATTTGGCTAGCGACACGAGTTGATCAAGTGACCCGTCCCGATCCAAAGACCTGAGTCGATTCGGCTATGTCAACCCAGCAACCTGAGTTGACTTGATGACCCGAGTCGACCCCGTGACCTGAGTCGACCTAGTGACCCGAGTCACTATGGTGACCTAATTTATTATGGCTATCTGAGTTACTTATGCGACTCGAGTGATCTAAGTTGGGGGACTTGACATACTGAGATGACTTCATTGATGTGTTTGCATACTCATCAACATTACTATTGTGCATATTAGATTTATGCGATCCAAGTTTAAATGAGTTGGCCTAGCTTGATCGTGAGCGAGGTCAAAAGTTGTAAAAAAAATAGACAAAGGAGGCTCCCTACGACAAAAAGAATGAAAAAACCAGAGTTAAAAAAAAATCACTCAGGCCATACATGGAGTCACGCCCTTCTTATTGTCGAGCTAGAAGCGGAGACTTGACTATGATAATACTTGAAGAGGAGTATGGGTCAATCATTCAAAAAGTGGACAGACTCACTGGAGATCTAAGTAGGTCAGGCTATCTAGTGACCTGACCTAATCTGGCTGGTGACCCGAGTCGATGTGGTGACCTGAGTTGATCTGGCTCGGGACCCGACTTGATCTGGTGACTCGACTCGATCTAGAGACCCCACCCGACCTGAGTTCATCGGGCGATCTGGTGATCTGAGATGATCTAGCTAACTACCTGAGTCGATGTCGTGTCCTGAGTTGATCTGGCGAACCGAGTTGGCCAGGTGATGTGGTGACCCAAGCTGATCTGGCTGGCGACCCGAGTCGGTTAGGTGATTTGGCGACCAGAGCAGATTTGGCTAGTGACCCAAGCTGATCTGGTGACCTGAGTTGATCTAATTGGTGACTCATGTGGTGACCCGAGTTGATCAAGTGACCTGTCCTGATCTAGAGACCCGAGTCGATCCAATAACCTGAGTTGACCCGGCGACCCGAGTCAACTTGACGACCCGAGTCAACCCAGCGACCTGCGTCGACCTAGTGACCCGCGTCGACCCAGTGACTCGCGTCGACCCAGTGACCCGTGTCGACCCAGTGACCCGTGTCAAACTGGCGACCCATGTCGAACCGGTGACTCGTGTTGACCTGACAACCCGCATCGACCTGGTGACCCAAGTCAACCCAAGTCGACTCGAGGCCCGAGTTGATCTGGCAACCCAAGTCGACCCGAGTCGACCCGATAACCTGAGTCAACCGAGTCACCTGAGTTGATCTGGCTGGTGACCCGAGTTGGCCAAGTAATGTGGCGACCTGAGTCAATGTGGTGACCCAAGCTGATCTGGCGACCACAGCTGATCTGGCTGGTGACCCAAGCTGATCTGGCGATCCGAGTTGATCTAGTTGGGGACCAGTGTGGTGACCTGAGTTGATCTCGCTAGCTACCTAACTTGATCTAGTTGGTGACCCGTGTGGTGACCGAGTCGACCCAGTGACCTGAGTCAATCGGTTGACCCAGTGACCTGAGTCAACTGAGTCAACCCGATGACAAGAGTCAATCGAGTCGACATGGTGACCTGAGATGACCGAGTCAGTCAGGTGATTGAGTCGACCCAGTGACCTGAATCGATTGAGTCGACCCGAGTCGACCAGGAGACCTTAGTAGACTAGGTCGACCCGTGTCAACCCAAGTCAACTTGAGGCCTGAGTCGATCCAGCAACCCAAGTCGACTCGGTGACCCGAGTCGACCCAGTGACCCAAGTCGACCTGATGACCTGAGTCAACCGAGTCGACCCGGTGACCCGAGTTGACCGAGTCGACCCAATGACCCGAGTCAATCGAGTCGACCCGAGTCGACCCAGCGACTGGGGTTTCTGTGGTGACCTAATTTATTATGGCAGTTGGAGTTACTCATTGGCGACCAGAGCTGATCTAGCAACCCGAGTTGATCTAGTTGGCGACCTAACCTGATCTAGCTGGCGAACTAATTTTGTCAGGTGATTTGGCGACAAGAGTTGATTTGGCTGGTGACCCAAGCTGATATGGTGACCTGAGTAAATCTAGTTGGGGACCCGTGTGGTGACTTGAGTTGATCTCGCTAGAAACTTGAGTTGATCCAATGACCCCTCCTGATCTAGAGGCCCGAGTCAACCCGAGTTGACCCGGTGACCCGAGTCACTCGAGTCGACCCGAGTCAATCGAGTCGACCCAGTGACTTGAGTCAACCGAGTCGACCCAGTGACCCGAATCAACCGAGTCGGTCAAGTGACTGAGTCGACCCGGTGACCTGAGTCGACTGAGTTGACCCAGTCGACCTGGTGACCTGAGTCGACAGAGTTGACCCAGTGACCTGAGTCAACTGAGTCGACCTGGTGACCCGAGTCAACTAAGTCGACCTAAGTCAGTCAGGTGATTAAGTCGACCCGAGTTGACCAAGTGACCCGAGTCAACCGAATCGACCGAGTGACCTGAGTCAACTGAGTCGACCCGATGACCCGAGTCAACTGAGTCGACCTGAGTCAACCGAGTCGACCGAGTCAACGTGGTGACCCGAGTCAACTGAGTCGGTCAGGTGACTAAGTCGACCCGAGTCAACCAGAGTCGACTGAGTCAACCTAGTGACCTGAATCAATTGAGTCGACCCGGTGACCTGAGTTGACTAGGTCGACCCGTGTCAACCCAAGTCGACTCGAGGCTTGAGTCAATCCAGCAACCCAAGTCGACTCGGTGACCCGAGTCGACCCAGTGACCCGATGACCCGAGTCGACCCGGTGACCCGAGTTGACCGAGTCGACCCAATGACCCGAGTCAACTGAGTCGACCCGGTGACCTGAGTCAACCAAGTCGACCCAGCGACCGGGGTTTTTATGGTGGCCTAATTTATTATGGTAGTCAGAGTTACTCACTGGCGACTAGAGCTGATCTAGCACCCCGAGTTGATCTAGTTAGCGACCTAACCTGATCTGGCTGGTGAACTAATTTTGTCAGGTGATCTGGCGATAAGAGCTGATCTGGTTGGTGACCCAAGCTGATATGGTGACTCGAGTAAATCTAGTTGCCGACCCATGTGGTGACCTGAGTTGATCTCGCTAGCGACTTGAGTTGATCCAATGACCCGTCTCGATCTAGAGGCTCGAGTCGAGCCAGCAACCCAAGTCGAGCTAGCAACCCGAGTCAACCGAGTCGACCTGATGACCTGAGCCAACCGAGTCGACTCGGTGACCCGGTGACCTGAATCAACCGAGTCGACCCGGTGACCAGAGTCGACTAAGTCGACCCAGTCGACCTGAGTCAACCGAGTCGACCCAGTGACCTGAGTCGACCCGATGACCCGAGCCAACCGAGTCGACCTAGTGACCCGGTGACCCGAATCAACCGAGTCGACCCGGTGACTAGAGTTGACTAAGTCGACCCAGTCGACCTGAGTCAACCGAGTCGACCCAGTGACCCGAGTCGACCCGATGACCCGAGCCAACCGAGTCGACCAGTGACCCGGTGACCCGAATCAACCAAGTCGACCCGGTGACCAGAGTCGACTGAGTCGACTCGGTGACCCGAGTCAACCGAGTCGATAGAGTTAACCCAGTGACCCGAGTCAACCGTGTCAACCCAATGACCTGAGTTGACATGGTGACCTGAGTCAACCAAGTTGACCTAAGTCAGTAAGGTGACTGAGTCGACCCGAGTCGACTCGGTGACCTGAGTCAACTGAGTCGACCTGGTGACCTAAGTCAACTAAGTCGACCCGGTGACCTGAGTTGACCCAGTGACATGAGTCAACCGAGTCGACCCGATGACTTGAGTCAACCGAGTCGACCCTGTGACCTGAGTCAACCGAGTCGACCCAGCGACCTGAGTCACTGTGGTGACCCAATTTATTATGGCAGTCGAAGTTACTGGCTGGCGACCCGAGTTGATCTAGTTGGTGACATAAGCTGATCTGGCTGGTGACCTAATTTTGTTAGGTGATCTGGTGACCAGAGCTGATCTAGCTGGTGACCCAAGCTGATCTGGCGACCTGAGTTGATCTAGTTGGCGACCCGTGTGGTGACCTGAGTTGATCTAGTTGGCGACCCGTGTGGTGACCTGAGTTGATCTCGCTAGCGACTTGAGTTGACCAAGTGACTCATCCCGATTTAGAGGCCTAAGTCGATCCGGCAACCCAAGTCAACCCGGTGACTTGAGTCAACCGCGTCGACCGAGTCAACCTAGTGACCCGAGTCGATCGAGTCGACTCGATGACCTGAGTCAACTGAGTTGACCCGATGACCTGAGTCAATTGAGTCGACCTGGTGACCCAAGTCAACCGAGTCGACCTAAGTCGACCCGGTGACTTGAGTCAACCGAGTCAACCCGGTGACCTGAGTCAACTGAGTCGACCGAGTTGACCTAGTGACCTAAGTCAACCAAGTCGACCCAGTGACCCGACTCGACCGAGTCGACCCAGCGACCCGAGTCGCTGTGGTGACCCAATTTATTATGGCAGTCAAAGTTATTGGCTAGCGACCAGAGTTGATCTAGCGACCTGAATTGATCTAGTTGGCAACCTAAGCTGATCTGGTTGTCGACCTAATTTTGTGAGGTGATCTAGTGACCAGAGCTAATTTGGCTGTCGACCTAATTTTGTGAGGTGATCTAGCAACCAGAGCTGATCTGGCTGGTGACCCAATCTGATCTGGCGACTCGAGTTGATCTAGTTGGCGACCTGTGTGGTGACCTGAGTTGATCTCGCTAGCGACTTGTGTTGATCTAGTGACCCATCCTGATCTAGAGGCTTGAGTTGATCCAACAACCCAAGTCGATCCGAGTCGACCGAGTCGACTCGATCATCCGAGTCAACCGAGTTGACCCGGTGACCCGAGTCGACCCGGTGACCTGAGTCAATCGAGTCGACCCGGTGACCTGAGTCAACTGAGTCAACCCAGTGACCTGAGTCAACCGAGTCGACCCGAGTCAACTGAGTTGACGCGGTGACCCGAGTCAACCAAGTCGATCGATTCAACCCGGTGATCCGAGTCGACCTGAGTCGACCGAGTCGGTTAGGTGACTGAGTCGACCCGATGACCTAAGTTGACCGAGTCGACCCAGTGACCTGACTCAATTGAGTCGACCCAGTGACCCGAGTCAACTGAGTCGACCCAATGACTCGAGTCAACCGAGTCGACCTGGTGACCCAAGTCAACTGAGTCGACCGAGTTGACCCGATGACCCGAGTCAACTGAGTCGACCCAGTGACCCAAGTCGCTGTGGTGACCTAATTTATTATGGCAGTTAAAGTTACTAGCTGGCGACCAGAGCTGAGCTGGCAACCTGAATTGATCTAGTGGGTGACCTAAGCTGATCTGGCTAGTGACCTAATTTTGTCAGGTCATCTGGAGACCAGAGCTGATCTGGCTGGTGACCCAAGTTGATTTGGTGACTCAAGTTGATCTAGTTGGCGACCCGTGTGGTGACCTGAGTTGATCTTGCTAGCGATTTGAGTTGATCCAGTGACCCGTCCTGATCCAGAGGCCTGAGTCAATCCGGCAACCCAAGTCGACTCGGTGACCCGAGTCTATCGAGTTGACCGAGTGACCTGAGTCAACCGAGTCGACTCGATGACCCGAGTCAACCGAGTCGACTCGATGACCCGAGTCAACCGAGTCGACTGAGTCGACGTGGTGTCCCGAGTCGGTCAGGTGACCGAGTCGACCCGAGTAAACCAGAGTCGACTGAGTTGACCTAGTGACCTGAATCAATTGAGTCAACCTAGTGACCTGAGTCGACTAGGTCGACCCGTGTCAACCCAAGTCGACTCGAGGCCTAAGTTGATTCGGCAACCCAAGTCGACTCGGTGACCCACGTCGACCGAGTCGACCCAGTGACCCGAGTTGACCCGATGACCCGAGTTGACCCGGTGACCCGAGTTGATCAAGTTGACTGAGTTGACTGAGTCGACCCAGCGACCAGGGTTTTTGTGGTGACCCAATTTATTATGGCAGTCGGAGTTACTCACTGGCGACCAGAGCTAATCTAGCGACCTGAGTTGATCTAATTGGTGACCTAACCTGATCTGGTTGGTGAACTAATTTTGTCAGGTGATCTGGTGACAAGAGCTGATCTGGTTGGTGACCCAAGCTGATATGGCGACCTGAGTAAATCTAGTTGGTGATCCGTGTGGTGACCTGAGTTGATCTCGCTAGCGACTTGAGTTGATCCAGTGACCCATCCCGATCCAGAGGCCCGAGTCGAGCCGGCAACCCAACTCGACCTGAGTCAATCGAGTCGACTCGAGTCCACCGAGTCGACCCAGTGACCCGAGTCAACCTGGTCAACTCGATGACCCGAGCCAACCGAGTCGACCCAGTGACCCGGTGACTCGAATCAACTGAGTCGACCCGGTGACCAGAGTTGACTAAGTCGACCCAGCTGACTTGGTGACCTGAGTCGACAGAGTTGACCTAGTGACCTGAGTCAACCGTGTTGACCTGATGACCTAAGTTGACCTGGTGACCCAAGTCAACCAAGTCTACCTAAGTTAGTAAGGTGACTGAGTTGACCCGAGTCGACCTAGTGACCTGAGTCAACCGAGTCGACCTGGTGACTCGAGTCGACCCAGTGACATGAGTCAACTGAGTCGACCCAATGACCTGAGTCAACTGAGTCAACCGAGTCGACCCTATGACCTGAGTCAACCAAGTTGACCTAGCGACCCGAGTCACTATGGTGACCCAATTTATTATGGCAGTCAAAGTTATTGGCTGGCGACCTGAGTTGATCTAGTTGGTGACATAAGCTGATATGGCGACCAGAGCTGATCTAGCTGGTGACCCAAGCTAATCTGGTGACCCAAGTTGATCTAGTTGGCGACCCATGTGGTGACCTGAGTTGATCTCGCTAGTAACTTGAGTTGACCCGATGATCCATCTTGATCTAGAGGCCCGAGTCGATCCGGCAACCCAAGTCGACCTGGTGACCTGAGTCAACCGCGTCGACCGACTCGACCCAGTGACCTGAGTCAACTAAGTTGACCTGATGACTTGAGTCAACTGAGTTGACCCAATGACCGGAGTCAACTGAGTTGACCCGATGACCTGAGTCAACTGAGTTAACACGATGACTCGAGGCAACCAAGTCGACCCAAGTCGACCGAGTCAGTCAGGTGACTGAGTCGACCTAAGTCGACCTAGTGACCTGAGTCGACCGAGTCAACCCGGTGACTCGAGTCAACAGAGTCGACCGAGTCGACCCAGTGACCCGTGTCAACCGAGTTGACCTGGTGACCCGAGTCGATCGAGTCGACCCAGCGACCTGAGTCACTATGGTGACCTAATTTATTATGGCAGTCAGAGTTACTGGCTGGTGACTAGAGCTGATCTGGTGACCTGAATTGATCTAGTTGGCAACCTAAGCTGATTTGGCTGTCGACCTAATTTTGTGAGGTGATCTGGCGACCAGAGCTGATCTGGCTAGTGACCCAATCTGATTTGGTGACCTGAGTTGATCTAGTTGGTGACCCGTGTGGTGACCTGAGTTGATCTCACTAGCGACTTGTGTTGATCTAGTGACCCATCCCAATCTAGAGGCCTGAGTCGATCCGGCAACCCAAGTCGATTCGAGTTGACTCGGTGACCCGAGTCAACCGAGTCGACCCAGTGACCTGAGTCAATTGAGTCAACCCAGTGACCTGAGTCAACCGAGTCGACCCGATGACCCGAGTCAACCGAGTCAACCCGATGACCTGAGTCAACCGAGTCGACGCAGTGACCTGAGTCAACCAAGTCGATGCGGTGACCCAAGTCAACCGAGTCGACCCGGTGACCTGAGTCAACCGAGTTGACCTGAGTCAACCCGACGACCTGAGTCGACCCGATGACCCGACTCGATCGAGTCGACCTGGTGACCTGACTCGACCGAGTCGACCCAATGACCCGAGTCAACCGAGTCGACCCGGTGACCCGAGTCAACTGAGTCGACCGAGTTCACCCGGTGACCTGAGTCAATTGAGTCGACCCAGTGACCCAAGTTGCTAGTGACCTAATTTTGTTAGGTGATCTGGAGACCAGAGTTGATCTGGTTGGTGACCCAAGCTAATCTGGCGACCAGAGTTGATCTAGTTGGTGACCCGTGTGGTGACCTAAGTTGATCTTGCTAGCAACTTGAGTTGATCCAGTAACCCATCCTGATCCAGAGGCCTGAGTCGATCTGGTAACCCAAGTCGACCTGAGTCGACCTGGTGACCCGACTCAACCGAGTCGACCCGATGACCCGAATCAACCAAGTCGACCTGATGACCCGAGTCAACCAAGTCGACCTTGTGACCCGAGTCAACCAAGTCGACCCGAGTCAGTCAGGTGACTGAGTCAACCCGGTGACCTGAGTCGATTAAGTCAACGGAGTCCACCCAATGACCTGAGTCAACTGAGTCGATCGTGTCAACCCAGTAACCTAAGTCAACCCGGTGAATCGAGTCAACTGAGTCGATCGAGTCGACCCGGTGACCTGAGTCAACTGAGTCGACCTGAGTCGACTGAGTCAACCCAGTTACCTGAGTCACTGTGGTGACCTAATTTATTATGGTAGTCAGAGTTACTGGCTGGTGACCTAAGCTAATCTGGCTGGTGACTTAAGTTTGTCAGGTGATCTAGCGACCAGAGTTGATCTGGTTGGTGACCCAAGCTGATCTGGCGATGTGAGTTGATCTAGTTGGCGACCCGTGTGGTGACCTGAGTTGATCTCGCTAGCGACTTGAGTTGATCCAGTGACCCGTACTGATCCAGAGGCCCGAGTCGATCTGACAACCCAAGTCGACCCGGTGACCCGAGTCAACTTGGTGACTCGAGTCGATCCGATGACCTGAGTCAACTGAGTCATCCCGAGTCGACCGAGTCAGTCAGGTGACTGAGTCGACCCGGTGACCTGAGTCAACCAAGTCGACCTGGTGACCCAAGTCCATCGAGTCGACCGAGTCGACCCAGTGACCTGATTCAACCAAGTCGACCTGGTGACCCGAGTCAACCGAGTCGACCTGGTGACCCGAGTCGCTGTGGTGACCCAATTTATTATGGCAGTCAAAGTTTTTGGCTGGCAACCAGAGCTGATCTGGCGACCTGAGTTGATCTAGTTAGCGACCTAAGCTGATCTAGTTGGCGACCTAAGATGAAATGGTTGGTGACCCAGGCTGATCTAGTTAGTGACCTGATTTTGTCAGGTGATCTAGCGACTAGAGCTGATCTAGCTGGTGACCCAAGCTGATCTAGTGACCCGAGTTGATCTAGTTGGTTACCTGTGTGGTGACCTGAGCTGATCTCGCTAGCAACTTGAGTTGATCTAGTGACCCGTGCAATCTAGAGGCCCGAGTAGATCCGACAACCCAAGTCGACTTGAGTCGACCTGAGTCAACCGAGTCAGCTGAGTCGACCTAAGTCACCCTAGTCGACCCGGTGATCCAAGTCAACTGAGTTGACTCAAGTTGACTGCGTCGACCCGAGTCGACCGGGTCGGTCAGGTGACTGACTCGACCTGAGTCGATTTGGCTACCTGAGTCAACTCGGTGACCCGAGTCGATCGAGTCGACCGAGTCGACCAAGTCCACCCAGTGACCTGAGTCACCTTAGTCGACCGAGCGACCAGAGTCGTTGTAGTGACCTAATTTATTATGGCAGTATGAGTTACCGACTAGCGAGCAGAGTTGATCTAGCCACCCGAGATGATCTAGTTTGCGACCTGAGTTGATCTAGTTGGTGACCCGAGTTGATCTGCCTGTTGACCTAATTTTGTCAAGTGATCTAGCGACCAGAGCTGATCAAGCCGAGCGGAACCGAACCGGTCGAGCTCTCCGGGGAGCGGCGGGGCGGGATCGGCGCCGAGCTCGCTCCCGGGCGGGGTCGAAACTCGCGGAAAAAAAATGAACAAAGGAGGCCCCGTACGAGGATAAGAACGAAAAAACCAGAGTTAAATTAAAAAAAAAAAAAAAAAAAAAAAAAAAATTACTTTCGGGTCATACGTGTAGCCACGCCCAGCTCGCCCGCGGACGGGATCCCCATCGAGCTCGTCGAGCCGAGCGGCGCTCGCGGGCGGGGTCCGATCCGAGCGGAACCGAACCGGTCGAGCTCTCCGGGGAGCGGCGGGGCGGGATCGGCGCCGAGCTCGCTCCGGGGCGGGGTCGAAACTCGCGGAAAAAAAATGAACAAAGGAGGCTCCGTACGAGGATAAGAACGAAAAAACCAGAGTTAAAAAAAAAAAAAAAAAAAAAAAAAAATACATTCGCGTCATACGTGTAGCCACGCCCAGCTCGCCCGCGGACGGGATCCCCATCGAGCTCGTCGAGCCGAGCGGCGCTCGCGGGCGGGGTCCGATCCGAGCGGAACCGAACCGGTCGAGCTCTCCGGGGAGCGGCGGGGCGGGATCGGCGCCGAGCTCGCTCCCGGGCGGGGTCGAAACTCGCGGAAAAAAAATGAACAAAGGAGGCTCCGTACGAGGATAAGAACGAAAAAACCAGAGTTTAAAAAAAAATTAAAAAAAAAAAATTACATTCGGGTCATACGTGTAGCCACGCCCAGCTCGCCCGCGGACGGGATCCCCATCGAGCTCGTCGAGCCGAGCGGCGCTCGCGGGCGGGGTCCGATCCGAGCGGAACCGAACCGGTCGAGCTCTCCGGGGAGCGGCGAGGCGGGATCGGCGCCGAGCTCGCTCCCGGGCGGGGTCGAAACTCGCGGAAAAAAAATGAACAAAGGAGGCTCCGTACGAGGATAAGAACGAAAAAACCAGAGTTAAAAAAAAAAAAAAAAAAAAAAAAAATTACATTCGGGTCATACGTGTAGCCACGCCCAGCTCGCCCGCGGACGGGATCCCATTCGAGCTCGTCGAGCCGAGCGGCGCTCGCGGGCGGGGTCCGATCCGAGCGGAACCGAACCGGTCGAGCTCTCCGGGGAGCGGCGGGGCAGGATCGGCGCCGAGCTCGCTCCCGGGCGGGGTCGAAACTCGCGGAAAAAAAATGAACAAAGGAGGCTCCGTACGAGGATAAGAACGAAAAAACCAGAGTTAAAAAAAAAAAAAAAAAAAAAATTACATTCGGGTCATACGTGTAGCCACGCCCAGCTCGCCCGCGGACGGGATCCCCATCGAGCTCGTCGAGCCGAGCGGCGCTCGCGGGCGGGGTCCGATCCGAGCGGAACCGAACCGGTCGAGCTCTCCGGGGAGCGGCGGGGCGGGATCGGCGCCGAGCTCGCTCCCGGGCGGGGTCGAAACTCGCGGAAAAAAAATGAACAAAGGAGGCTCCGTACGAGGATAAGAACGAAAAAACCAGAGTTAAAAAAAAAAAAAAAAAAAAAAAAAAATACATTCGCGTCATACGTGTAGCCACGCCCAGCTCGCCCGCGGACGGGATCCCCATCGAGCTCGTCGAGCCGAGCGGCGCTCGCGGGCGGGGTCCGATCCGAGCGGAACCGAACCGGTCGAGCTCTCCGGGGAGCGGCGGGGCGGGATCGGCGCCGAGCTCGCTCCCGGGCGGGGTCGAAACTCGCGGAAAAAAAATGAACAAAGGAGGCTCCGTACGAGGATAAGAACGAAAAAACCAGAGTTAAAAAAAAAAAAAAAAAAAAAAAAAAAATTACATTCGGGTCATACGTGTAGCCACGCCCAGCTCGCCCGCGGACGGGATCCCCATCGAGCTCGTCGAGCCGAGCGGCGCTCGCGGGCGGGGTCCGATCCGAGCGGAACCGAACCGGTCGAGCTCTCCGGGGAGCGGCGGGGCGGGATCGGCGCCGAGCTCGCTCCCGGGCGGGGTCGAAACTCGCGGAAAAAAAATGAACAAAGGAGGCCCCGTACGAGGATAAGAACGAAAAAACCAGAGTTAAAAAAAAAAAAAAAAAAAAAAAAAATTACTTTCGGGTCATACGTGTAGCCACGCCCAGCTCGCCCGCGGACGGGATCCCCATCGAGCTCGTCGAGCCGAGCGGCGCTCGCGGGCGGGGTCCGATCCGAGCGGAACCGAACCGGTCGAGCTCTCCGGGGAGCGGCGGGGCGGGATCGGCGCCGAGCTCGCTCCGGGGCGGGGTCGAAACTCGCGGAAAAAAAATGAACAAAGGAGGCTCCGTACGAGGATAAGAACGAAAAAACCAGAGTTAAAAAAAAAAAAAAAAAAAAAAAAAAATACATTCGCGTCATACGTGTAGCCACGCCCAGCTCGCCCGCGGACGGGATCCCCATCGAGCTCGTCGAGCCGAGCGGCGCTCGCGGGCGGGGTCCGATCCGAGCGGAACCGAACCGGTCGAGCTCTCCGGGGAGCGGCGGGGCGGGATCGGCGCCGAGCTCGCTCCCGGGCGGGGTCGAAACTCGCGGAAAAAAAATGAACAAAGGAGGCTCCGTACGAGGATAAGAACGAAAAAACCAGAGTTAAAAAAAAAATTAAAAAAAAAAAATTACATTCGGGTCATACGTGTAGCCACGCCCAGCTCGCCCGCGGACGGGATCCCCATCGAGCTCGTCGAGCCGAGCGGCGCTCGCGGGCGGGGTCCGATCCGAGCGGAACCGAACCGGTCGAGCTCTCCGGGGAGCGGCGAGGCGGGATCGGCGCCGAGCTCGCTCCCGGGCGGGGTCGAAACTCGCGGAAAAAAAATGAACAAAGGAGGCTCCGTACGAGGATAAGAACGAAAAAACCAGAGTTAAAAAAAAAAAAAAAAAAAAAAAAAAATTACATTCGGGTCATACGTGTAGCCACGCCCAGCTCGCCCGCGGACGGGATCCCCATCGAGCTCGTCGAGCCGAGCGGCGCTCGCGGGCGGGGTCCGATCCGAGCGGAACCGAACCGGTCGAGCTCTCCGGGGAGCGGCGGGGCGGGATCGGCGCCGAGCTCGCTCCCGGGCGGGGTCGAAACTCGCGGAAAAAAAATGAACAAAGGAGGCTCCGTACGAGGATAAGAACGAAAAAACCAGAGTTTTAAAAAAAAAAAAAAAAAAAAATTACATTCGGGTCATACGTGTAGCCACGCCCAGCTCGCCCGCGGACGGGATCCCCATCGAGCTCGTCGAGCCGAGCGGCGCTCGCGGGCGGGGTCCGATCCGAGCGGAACCGAACCGGTCGAGCTCTCCGGGGAGCGGCGGGGCGGGATCGGCGCCGAGCTCGCTCCCGGGCGGGGTCGAAACTCGCGGGAAAAAAATGAACAAAGGAGGCTCCGTACGAGGATAAGAACGAAAAAACCAGAGTTAAAAAAAAAAAAAAAAAAAAAAAAAAAAATTACATTCGGGTCATACGTGTAGCCACGCCCAGCTCGCCCGCGGACGGGATCCCCATCGAGCTCGTCGAGCCGAGCGGCGCTCGCGGGCGGGGTCCGATCGGAGCGGAACCGAACCGGTCGAGCTCTCCGGGGAGCGGCGGGGCGGGATCGGCGCCGAGCTCGCTCCCGGGCGGGGTCGAAACTCGCGGAAAAAAATGAACAAAGGAGGCTCCGTACGAGGATAAGAACGAAAAAACCAGAGTTAAAAAAAAAAAAAAAAAAAAAAATTACATTCGGGTCATACGTGTAGCCACGCCCAGCTCGCCCGCGGACGGGATCCCCATCGAGCTCGTCGAGCCGAGCGGCGCTCGCGGGCGGGGTCCGATCCGAGCGGAACCGAACCGGTCGAGCTCTCCGGGGAGCGGCGGGGCGGGATCGGCGCCGAGCTCGCTCTCGGGCGGGGTCGAAACTCGCGGAAAAAAAATGAACAAAGGAGGCCCCGTACGAGGATAAGAACGAAAAAACCAGAGTTAAAAAAAAAAAAAAAAAAAAAAAAAAAAAAAAACTTTCGGGTCATACGTG
The DNA here is from genome assembly GCA_027943335.1 of Chamaecyparis obtusa. NCBI lineage: Eukaryota > Viridiplantae > Streptophyta > Pinopsida > Cupressales > Cupressaceae > Chamaecyparis > Chamaecyparis obtusa. The sequence continues at coordinate 171,384 of BSBK01009586.1, read as the reverse complement.
TAGCCACGCCCAGCTCGCCCGCGGACGGGATCCCCATCGAGCTCGTCGAGCCGAGCGGCGCTCGCGGGCGGGGTCCGATCCGAGCGGAACCGAACCGGTCGAGCTCTCCGGGGAGCGGCGGGGCGGGATCGGCGCCGAGCTCGCTCCGGGGCGGGGTCGAAACTCGCGGAAAAAAAATGAACAAAGGAGGCTCCGTACGAGGATAAGAACGAAAAAACCAGAGTTTTAAAAAAAAAAAAAAAAAAATTACATTCGGGTCATACGTGTAGCCACGCCCAGCTCGCCCGCGGACGGGATCCCCATCGAGCTCGTCGAGCCGAGCGGCGCTCGCGGGCGGGGTCCGATCCGAGCGGAACCGAACCGGTCGAGCTCTCCGGGGAGCGGCGGGGCGGGATCGGCGCCGAGCTCGCTCCCGGGCGGGGTCGAAACTCGCGGAAAAAAAATGAACAAAGGAGGCTCCGTACGAGGATAAGAACGAAAAAACCAGAGTTAAAAAAAAAAAAAAAAAAAAAATTACATTCGGGTCATACGTGTAGCCACGCCCAGCTCGCCCGCGGACGGGATCCCCATCGAGCTCGTCGAGCCGAGCGGCGCTCGCGGGCGGGGTCCGATCCGAGCGGAACCGAACCGGTCGAGCTCTCCGGGGAGCGGCGGGGCGGGATCGGCGCCGAGCTCGCTCCGGGGCGGGGTCGAAACTCGCGGAAAAAAAATGAACAAAGGAGGCTCCGTACGAGGATAAGAACGAAAAAACCAGAGTTAAAAAAAAAAAAAAAAAAAAAAAAAATACATTCGCGTCATACGTGTAGCCACGCCCAGCTCGCCCGCGGACGGGATCCCCATCGAGCTCGTCGAGCCGAGCGGCGCTCGCGGGCGGGGTCCGATCCGAGCGGAACCGAACCGGTCGAGCTCTCCGGGGAGCGGCGGGGCGGGATCGGCGCCGAGCTCGCTCCCGGGCGGGGTCGAAACTCGCGGAAAAAAAATGAACAAAGGAGGCTCCGTACGAGGATAAGAACGAAAAAACCAGAGTTAAAAAAAAAATTAAAAAAAAAAAATTACATTCGGGTCATACGTGTAGCCACGCCCAGCTCGCCCGCGGACGGGATCCCCATCGAGCTCGTCGAGCCGAGCGGCGCTCGCGGGCGGGGTCCGATCCGAGCGGAACCGAACCGGTCGAGCTCTCCGGGGAGCGGCGGGGCGGGATCGGCGCCGAGCTCGCTCCCGGGCGGGGTCGAAACTCGCGGGAAAAAAATGAACAAAGGAGGCTCCGTACGAGGATAAGAACGAAAAAACCAGAGTTAAAAAAAAAAAAAAAAAAAAAAAAAAATTACATTCGGGTCATACGTGTAGCCACGCCCAGCTCGCCCGCGGACGGGATCCCCATCGA